>JAODAL010004823.1:0-151192 GCA_025379985.1 Phyllomedusa bahiana | reverse complement strand
GTTTGTTTTGAACACCCAAAGGGCAGCGACCCGCCGGGTTGCGGGGGGGGCCCCAATCGCTGGGGGCCCTGGGCAGTGGGGGAAAGGGACGGTCTCCCTGCCCAAAAAACCCAGCGCCATCTTCCCCGGTCTCCGAAACTTTTTTTGCGGTGGGGGAAAGATTGCCGGGGAGTACCCCATCCCGGTCCAGGTCCCCGTGAACCCCCAAACGCCCTGGACGTATGGATAGGGCCCCAAGGTGTAAAGGGGGTTTAAAAAACCAGAAGCTTCCAAAAAGAATGACCCCTCTTATGGGTTTTGTCCCAAGTTGTTAAAAAGCATATGTGTCTTTTTTAAAAGTTATGAAAAATTAGGGGTTTTTAAATTTGAAAATGTTAATTTTAAACCCACTCTAGTTAAGTTTACTCTACAATGATTCTGTTTGCTTTTTCCCAAAAAAACAAATTTTTAAAATATGTATTTTGGGAAAATTTGGAATGCGTTGTGAAAGTCACTAACAGTTTTTAAAAGCCGTTGAAAAGGGGCCTAAAGCCCAAGTCATTTTGATAAGAGTTACCCAATCAAACTTCGGGGACTTCAGCCGGGGTCTTTTAAAAACCCGGGTTTTTAAAGGCCTAAAAGTCGTTTGATAAAAAGCTTAGCAATGGAACTGGGGGGGGACTAGTATGAGAGCTAGGGATTACCTTAATTGTGGCGGGGCTTTTTCCCCACGTTAAAGCGAAATATGAAGAAAAATTTACGGGGAAAAAAAGGCCGTTGGTGAACATCCCTTTAATTTGCAGTGAAAAAATGGGAAAAAAATTTTGAAAAAACCAAAACTGTAGAAAACGACATCATGCAAAAATCTTTTGGGGTATACAAGATCAATATTTTAAAAGGGGCTTTTCTCACTACATTGATTTTTCTTTTTTCTCAGTCCTTTTTTCTTGGTTTCACTTTAAATTTGGGGGAAACTTTTACTGGCTTCCACTAGGCTGAAGTAGAAGCCAGGTCTGTGCTTTTAGCAACCAGTGCGGGCACCCTATCAGGATTAGAAAAAAAAGGCTGTAGCTTTTTGAAAACTGGGGCTGATACGGGCCCATACAGAGGGGTATCTGGGAAATTTGGTGGGGACACTTTTTGGGGGAAAATATATTGGCCAAAGTGACTTGATTAGGCTGCTCATTTTCTATAGCCAATATGACCAAGCTAGATTTGCTAAGAAAGTACCCAAAAAACTTCCAGAAAGTGGGTTTAAAATTTAAATTTTTAGAGGGCAAAAAAAAAATTGTGAAAAATACAATAATAGCATAACAATAATAATAGCATCCCCGACTCGAACCCTTAGGGGGGGAAGCCAAAAAAAACTTTAAATTTTTTAAAATATTTACTTTAAAACTTTCGAGAGCAAAACCCGTTGTCACGTGGCATATTTTCCCCCCATAGACCCCCAATTGGCACCTAAAAAATTCCCTGTCAAAAAGTGACTTTACCCGGGTTTTAAATCAGGGGGAACATATTATATTTTAATTAAATTGAGTTTTGGTACGGGACCTGTGATAAATCCCTTTGCCCCGGGTCTCTGATTAATATTTTGTATAGCCCGCACCTAGGGTTCCACGGGGTAAACCCGGGTAAGGGGACGGGCACTGACAAGGGAAAAATTTTGTCAGCTTTAAAATTTTCCAAAATGGTTTTAACCCTCTTGTAAGGGGATGTCATATCAGTGTCTGGGGGGAAATTTTCTTTAACACCTAAAATTTTAAGAGGCTACACCCCCCTTCCCTTTCCCGTATCTTTATGGTCCGACTAACACAATCCCAATTTTAAAAAAGACAAACCCCAAAAAAAACATAAAAAAGTATATAAATTACCTAAACGAAAAAAGAACAGCCCAGGGTTACTAAGCTTTGACATGTCCCAAGGTATTTTAAAAAACAAAGATTTTGGAGGGGCATTCAGCAAAAAGTTTTGTTTTGCTAAAAATGTAGGGTAAAGCAAAAAGGGGTGGGAATTTAAAGGAATGCACCTTTCAAAACCGGGGACGCCCACAATGCGGAAGTATTTGGCCCCCATTTTCTATTCTTTTGGGGTTTTCTCGCTCCCAAAGATCATTCTGAAATTTGATGGGGGACGTAAAAAAAAAGCACTTTTGCAAATTGATTTGAAATTACCTAAATCTTTTAAAAGTTTAAGCAGTTTTAAAAACTAACCCTGTGTGTTTTTCCCCCAAAATTTTAAAGGGGGGGGGGCCCCGGGAGTGGGGGCCCAATCCCCCCTTTTCTATGATTGGCTGACTGGTTTTTCCCTTTTCAGCCTGTTGGGACCCACCCCCTGGTTTGTTTGGGCTGCCTGCAATCCCTTTCCTACGAGCTGTTGTGTTAAAATAAAGGTGAAAGGGGCGCTGTCGTGTTCTCATTCTATTTCCCCTGAAACCCTCAGCTGTTGTAAAATGGCTGCATGAGCTCCTGTATCCCCCCTTTTTTTCCCCAAAGTGATAGTTTTTATGTAAAGGTTTCTGGGCAATTACTGGGGTTCTGTAGCTCCCAAAATTCACTTCCCCCCATATAACACACCCTTATAAAAGTCTGCCCCCCCTTTTACCTATTTCCCTGTAACAGGGGGGGGGAGCAAAAGTGCATCCCTCTCATTTGTTTCCTTTCAGTTCAGGTGTATGTAAAAATGGGGGTGACAGTCTCCAGGCTGAGAAATAAACCAATTGCAGGAGGTCTTCAGAGCTTTTGCCCTCCCCCCTTCACCCCATTTGCTCAAAACAAAAATGAAGGGGGTTACAAACTCTTCAGTGGGGAAAGGGACTTTGCCCACTGGGAGGAGAGACATGCCCCTGGATTTGAAGCTGTAACGGACAGAAACAGCTCAAGTCTGCGAATGTCTGTGGTGAGAAAACCCCTTTATTGAAATATTCCCATCTTATACTTTTATGGCATATTACTAGGATATGTCATCAAAGTGTGATATGTGCTGGTCCCACCTCTGGGACCTCAGAAGCCGTCCCTTGAAAGTCTCATTTTAGAAGGGAGAGTAGGTCGTGCTTATGCACGACACTCCATTCTGTTCTATGGTCACTCTGAGTACAGGTGAGTGTGTTCGACTGTACTTGGAACTTCCATAGAACAAAATGTAGAGTCGTGAGCAAGTGTGGACAACTCTCTATTCTAAATGAAAATTTTCAGGGGCCTGATCTTGAGATAAGTGCGAGCCCTAGAAATGTAATGCAGACAAATTAAGAACTATTAAGCTCACAAAATGAGTGTACGGTAGACCAGTATAATAGAAAAAAAGGACTATACAAAAAATAATTGCATTTAAGAAAGCACACGATAAATACAGTAAAACATGAGCAAATAGCAATAGGATTCAATATAGTATCACCTAAACCATACTTGCCAACTTTTGAAAGTGGAAAAGCAGGAGATTTGAAGTAGCGCGCCGTGGCAAAAAAAATTTGCATGGTGACGCCCATCTTGTTGGTGAGCCACACCCCTTTGAAAAAGCCACACCCACCCCACCTAACTGCATAACGGTCTGGAAAAAAACCCGGGTTTTTTCCCCCCACTAGCAGGTAGTAGCCCCCTTTATCCAGGTGGGCCCCATTATAGCCAGGTAGTCCCCCCTATAGTCAGGTAGATGCCCCTTAAGCCAGGTAGAGGGCCCCTTTAGCCAGGAGTGCCCCCTTGTACCCAGGCAGTGCCCCTTGTACCCAGGCAGTCCCCCTTTTACCCAAAGTATTGCCCCTTCTCAGGTTTTAGTGCCCCATTGCCGGGGATTGCCCATTTTTTTGAGGTATTCCCTCTTGTACCCAGGTAGTGCCCCTTGTACCCAAGTTTCCCCCATTAGCAGGTATTGTCCCTTGTACCAGGTAGTTTCCCCCATTACCCAGACAGTGCCCCCTGGCCAGACAGTGACCTTGTCCCCAGGTATGCCCTTGTAGAAAATTTTTGGGCCCCTATTACCCGCAGTGCCCCTTGTAGCCAGGTATTGTCCCTTGTAGGTAGGTGTCCCCCATTAGCCAGCAGTCCCCCCTTCCCAGACAGTGCCCTTGTAGCCGGTATTGCCCCTTGTATTTCGGGTAGTGCCCCCATTAGCCAGACAGTCCCCCCCATAGCTATAAAAAAAAAATTAAATCTACTTACCTCACCAGGCTCCCTGCAGTGCGGCCAGGTCCAGAGGCTGCCGTCGCAGGGGATGCGAGTGAAGCCGCGCGTCACCCCCCCGCCCACCGGCCGGCGCTGTGCATACAGGAGGAGAAGAGAGGAGGGGAATGATCCCCCCTGTCCTCCTGCACGGGAGATCGCGGGGTGGGGAGCGGCCGCGGCGGCGCTTACCCCCCTATGGGGAATGGGCCCGGCGGCGCCAGAGTAGTTTTCTGACGCTACCCCCGGCACCGGGGGGCATTTAAAAAAACCCCCCCGTGCCTGGGGCGGCCGGAGGTCCGCAAACTCTCCCGGGATGGCGGGGGGTGACCCCCATTAGCGGGAACCCCCCGCCAAAAGCAGGAGAGTTGGCATGTATGACTTAAACCCTTATAGAGAAATGAGTTCATATGTTGGATCTGCACCTATCACACATTGATGGCATATTCTATAGCTATGCTCTAAAAGTCTGATATCAGAACACCCCATTGAAAGAAATACGCAAATCAGAAATGTAATGAATGTTACAGCACATATGACAGGAATGATGGAACTAGTATTCACAGGGCCTCATAACAAAATGAGATGGACCCAACCACTTATTGACAATAAACTAAAACAGCAGAAGAAGTAGCAATAAGTAAAGGTTAAAAAAATACGCCATTTATAAAAAAACCCAAATAGTAGGCAGTAGGGCGGGAAAGCCCCCCCAAACTACTTTTTCCCCTAAAAAAAAGGAACAATGTTCTTGCACCTCCGTGGGGCCTCCTCAACCTCAGGGACCCGTAGCAGCTGCTATGGCTAGTGTGGCTATAGTTACTCCCATGCATCCACCAACACAATTCTGGTACTTTCAACTTTTTCAAACTTCTTCTGGAATACTAAAACTTACTGCTCTTATCATCTGCCAAAGTGGTTTTTTAATGTTGAAAATTCTGTATGTACTGTATGTTGTGCAGGATGTGTACATTAACATCTACATCATGTTTAAAGTGGTTGGCTTTTGTTAAGGGTAATGTCTTTTAGTTAGAGGGGACACCGACCATACATTTATATGGTGTCTTGAGACTTCTAGTGATCAGCTATTAGGAGTAACTACGGGTCCCAATTAAAGGGTTGACTCTTTGACAGGGCACACGATAATTGGACACTGGTGCCATATTCATTACTAGAACAAAGGGGCAAACAACCTAGGGGAAAAAAATTGTGCCCTCTTCTTGGGTTCTATTGGTTTATTCTTGGCATTCTTTAAAAAGGTTGTCCAGTGGGGTAAACTTAATCCTAATTGGTGCCAGGCTGCAGAAAATACTGTAGTTATTCTTACCTACCTGTCCCCTGCTGCTGCCACTCCAGAACCTGGTCCTCTTCACTTTCAGTTTCTTGTCCTGACACTCAGAAGAGGCTCTGTTCACTTATAATGGAGTCCAAGCCTCTCCTGAGTGTTGGGATGGGAACCCATAAAGTAAAGAGGAGCAGATCCCAGGGAGCTCAGGAGTGGCATGAGGGGGACAGGTAACTAAGTACAGTGTTCCCTCAAGTTACAATAGCCTCAGGATACAATATTTTTAATATGCAATGGTCATTCCTGGGACATTGTATGTTGAGTGTAGTTTCAAGATACAATGTCCCAGACATTTATCCATCCAATTATCATGAACATTTTACTTGTAAAACCTCTGTATTAGTGAAGTACATGTAGTGATTGGCGGTCTAGTAGCTCCTCTCTACAGTACAGTGCGGTACTACATGTCCTGTACTGCTCTTACTTTTGTAATCAGTAGGTTGCGGGCTGTGTTTTTTTTGTGTTATTAAGCACCTCTTCATAAAGTACGGGCTGAGGTTTTAACTTTACAGTCCGGGGGTACTGCCTTTATCCATGTAATAGTGAAGTGCATGTAGTGATTGGCAGTCTAGTAGCTCCTCTCTTCAGTACAGTGCGGTACTACATGTCCTGTACTGCTCTTACATGTATTAGTGCAGTGCATGTAGTGATTGGTGGTCTAGTAGCGCCTCTCTACAGTACAGTGCAGTACTACATGTCCTGTAATGCTTTACATGAAATTAGTAAAGGCATGTAGGTGATTGGCGTCTAGTAGCTCCTTCTTTCCAGTACAGTGCGTTTTACTACATGTCCTGTACTGCTTTACATGAAATTTAGTGCGGGTGAAAGTAGTGATTGGTGGTTAGTAGCGCCCTCTACAGTACAGTGAGTTACTACATGTCCTGTACTGCTTCTTCCATGTATTAGTGAAGTGCATGTAGTGATTGGAAGTTTTGTAGCTCCTCTATCATTTACAGTGGGGCCTGCCTACCTTACTAAGGGTCTTGTGTTGGCTTGCCCCTTAACATGGTTTTAAAATGCCAGTAGCCATGTAAAAGTGATTGGTGGTTAGTAGCGCCTCTCTACAGTACATGAGTACACAAGTCCTGTACTGCTCTTACATGAAATTAGTGAAGTGCTTTGTAGTGTTTGGGCCCAGTCTAGTAGCCCCTCTCTTCAGTACAGTTCGGTACTACATGTCCTGTACTGCTCTTACATGTATTATCGCAGTGCATGCAGTGATTGGCAGTCTAGTAGCTCCTCTCTTCAGTACAGTGCGGTACTACATGTCCTGTACTGGTCTTATATGTTCAATGGATAAGCGGCTCTTTTAGGCACCAGTTGCCTCATTTTCTTTTTTTCCCAGTACATTGTATATAAAGTCCATGACCCAAAGAAACTTCAGTCCTCAAAGTAGACAGTAAATTTCAGCTTCCAGCAACTCCTTCTGATGTTATATGAAAGGACGCGCTTTGTCTGTATTAGTTCTCTGCATAACTTTCTTTAATCTTCATTCTGCATTATATTGGTCACAGTTTGGGGCCTCAGAATTAGTTACCAAAACTAAGAAAGCCAAAGAGAAGAGCTGAGAGGCAAAATTTGGACTGCATTTCCCAAAAGGACTGCTTCCACTTAAAAAATGTTTTGTACTGTATTAACCATTTTAATTAAGTTTTATTGTTCTTCAGTGACAAAATCCAAATCCACCTTCGGGTTGGTTTTTCTCAGGGAAAATTAATAAGGGCTAGCGTAAAAATTTGGGCATTTAAAAAGTTGGCTCAGGCACCAAAACCTTACCCTGGTCTTTGGACTGTTCTTCTGCAGGTCATACAATACAGGGAGTGTAGAGCCAATACCAAAAGTCTGGCTCAGGCACCACCTTTACCCCCGGTCTGGCTGTTCTTTTTGCAGGTCATACATACAGGGCAGTTAGAGCCAATACCACAAGTCTGGCTCAGGCACCACCTTTACCCTGGTCTGGCTGTTTTCTGCAGGTCATACATACAGGGCAGTGTTTGAGCCAATACCACAAGTCTGGCTAAGGCACCACCTTTACCCTGGTTCTGGTGTTCTACGGGAGGTCACATACAGGCAGTGTTAGAGCCAATACCACAAGTCTGGCTTAGGCACCACCTTTACCCTGGTCTGGCTGTTTTCTGCAGGTCATACATACAGGGCAGTGTTGAGCCAATACCAAAAAGTCTGGCTTTAGGACCACCTTTACCCTGGTTCTGTTCTTCTGCAGGTCATACATACAGGCGGCAGTGTAGAGCCAATACCACAAGTCTGGTAGGGACCACCTTTACCCTGGTCTGGCTGTTCTTCTGCAGGTCATAATAAGGGCAGTGTAGAGCCTAATACAAGTCTGGCTCAGGCACCACCTTTACCCTGGTCTGCGTTTTCTGCAGGTCATACATTCAGGGCGTGTTTGAGCCAATACCACAAGGGCTGGCTCAGGCACCAACCTTTACCCTGGTCTGGCTGTTTTTTCTGCAGGTCATACATACAGGGCAGTGTAGAGCCAAAAACCCCCAAGTCTGGCTCAGGCACCACCTTTACCCTGGTCTGCTGTTCTTCTGCATGGGCATACATACAGGGCAGTGTTTGAGCCAATACCACAAAATCTGGCTCAGGCACCACCTTACCCTGGCTGTTCTTCTGCAGGTCATACATACAGGGCAGTGTAGAGCAATACCACAAGTCTGGCTCAGGCACCCACCTTTACCCTGGTCTGGCAGTTCTAACTGTTCTGCAGCTAGGTTTGGCGTCAATGAATCATAAATGCGTCCAATTCTACAAATGTGGTGCAACGCCCCCAGAATGTCCCCAAACCTTTGCCGCATCAAAAGTGTCGTGCAGGCGCTTATTGCGCCAAAGTTTGAAATGCAACTATTTATACATCTATAGAACAGGGCTACAACAGATTTTTTACGCCATATAACAGCCTTCTTCATACATGTTAAGTCTCGAAAGTGATGGACAGAGACCACATCAGTGGCTAGATAACTTTCACACTACTCTTATCAGTTCTGAACATGTTCGTTTGCACGATCATCTTGTTACAGTCAAAGGCTACATGGAAGATGCTAATTGGAGCCATCCATAGATGAAAAGCTGTAGTGCTAACTAATGATGAGCATTACAACAGTCACTAGGAAAGGGCCATACTACATTGTCTCCTGTCGTTTCACTCATGTTCACTTGCATGATCATCTTGTTATAGTTACAAGCTACCTGGAAGATTCCAAGTTGAGTTATCCATAGAAGAAGAGGTGCGCTGCTGGCTACCGTCAGGGGTTACAGCAGTCAGACCCCTGGTTATCTGGACATGCCACCAATGCCTATGCTGATATAACCACTTTAAAGGGGTTGTGCCAAGAAGTCAGTTCCTTACCTAACAGGCTGATACTCCCCTCTTGAGGCTTGAAAAGGGGAGGGGGGGGGGGGGGGTTTCTGTGTTTAAAAAAACAAGTATCTCCTCTGTGATGTCATCACTTCACCTCCCATTCACGCTCCTGATACTCAGTCTCTTTAGTTGAGCAAACATTGTTTTGCTAATCGACAGAGGAGAACTGTATTGTGCATAAGCTATATGCATTTTATCTATCCCTCTTATTTACTCAGGAGAGAAAATAAGCTCAGCAGGCAGCCTTCTTTCATTCCTTCACAAACGGCTCCAGGGTGAGAGGGAGGGGGGTTGAGCAAAGATCCAGGGAGCATCTGCATGTTTACTCAGATAATTACATTACAATCAGTGGATTCTCTATACAAAAGACGCAGGATCTTTCTCCCCAGTCCCTTCAAAGCTCATTCATGTTCCCTGCCATCAGATAAGAAGTGCAAACAATGCAAGTGCGGCCAGATCAGCTCCTATCAGCTCCTGGTCTTGTCTAATGTAATCTGTCAGGAAACCAAGAGCATGTAAGTCAGGCTGCAGCTCTCAGAGGCTTCACTATTTTTGATGACCTATATTTAGAAAAGTGATTAAATACCCATTTTGGAGGATCCCACATCAACATTAGATCCTGGCAAAACCCCTTTAAGGCACAGACTGGGCCTTTCGTAGCTCTGTAGCCAATTTATGCTGTGACCAATAGATGAGATTAGATCAGAAAACATTTTACTATCAAGTTGTTTTACAAGAGAGTGTATTTACAGCAAACAAATCAATCCTCACAGCACTAGACTGTTTTCTGGAACATTTTTCCCCCGCAATGTTCTTCCATAACATGAGCTGACAGAAGATGAATAAAGATGCAGGACAACCACAGCTGGGGTGCTAGAGGTCACCCATGTTTTAGATGTCTAGGCATCTTGATTACCTCTTGCTGTGAATATCAAGGAAAGGAGACTTGACTTTCTACAAGAACTGTTGCTTCAGAGGCATCTGTTTGCACTTAAATTTATGATTTTTTATTTGCTGTTTTCTGGACTTTTCTCCTTGAGAAATAATGGCTTCAAGGTGTAAGCAGCTAGAAAGCTTAGACAAAAACAGTATGTTTTATATTTCAATCCCTTAAGACAAAGATTACCTTGCCTCTAAAAGCTGGGGCTCTAGGGGGCTGGAGCACCTCGATGGTAAATAAAACGTTCTGTGCCACTTCTCTGTCTCTGGATCGATGGGTATTAAAGAAAAATTCAAATAAACAAATGCAAAGAAATTCTTTCTGAACCTGTTTTTTCTTGCTTATGGTATGAAAGTAATCGAATATTTTCCATTTTACATAGTACATTATAGATTTGATCATTCTTGTGGGGCAGCTGTGCAACTCTCCTTTCTGTGAACCAATCGTGGCAATTTGCAAAAAAGAAAGGGTTCACATATCAGCCCTTCATGGGGTGTGCCCATGATGTAAAGTCTACTGAACAGCTGAGAGCCGATCGTGCATGCGAATGAAGAAGGTGGCGCTTGCGGCCATCCTCCCCATTCACTTCTGTGGAAGCTCCCGAATATAGCTGAGTGTGTCTGTTTAGAACTCCCATGGAAGTGATTGAGGGTGGCCACAAGCGCCACCTTCCTTATTCTCATGCACTGTCGGGTGTTCCCACGATGCAAAGTCTACGGAACAACTAGCTGAGAGCCGACCGTGCATGCGAATGAAGAGGGTGGCGCTTGCGGCCATCCTCCCCATTCACTTCTGTGGGAGCTCCCGAATATAGCCGAGTGTGTCTGTTTAGAACTCCCATAGAAGTGATTGAGGATGGCCACAAGCACCGTCCTCCTCATTCTCATGCTGACAGCTGACTTGTGCAGTAGATTTTGCTTTGTGAGAACACCCCTTTAATTGCCCTGTGGCTTCTTTGAGGTCCACTCTGTTTCTGAAGTTTGCCATAAACAAACAGAATGCATATGTCTCTAGAGCAATACTTGCCCTTCCCAGTAATCCACATGGATTTAAATCAGCAGAGGATTGATTCTTCTCTTTTAAATGACAAAAAGTAAGGACCACTTAAAGGAACACTGCAGGTGAAAGAAATACAGTGGGGCAATGGGACTAATCATAGTGTGAACTTAAAGCAGGCACTTGAAATTTCTCACAGTGGCTCATGCTGTCTGGTAAATATGCTGCACCTTTAAGCACGTGTTTAACTTTATGCCACCTATTGGTTGCCCATCTTTTTTGCCAATAATTGCAACAACATTTTGGCCAATTTCATGGTGTACAATGTTGCACATCAGTTCATGCCTCTTTCTGCTAATTCACATTAAGGCTATGTTCACACGATGTACTGCGGCGCAAACAGTACGCGCCGAAGTACATCGTGTGTCTCGGGAGCTCACACTAATACGCGCGTAATCCCACGGCGCGGGGGGGGCCGGCAGCCCGCTGTCCCCATTGACATTTGCCACAAATAATTGATACCTCACTTATCTCCCCACACGTAGAATACGATCGATTTGTACGAGCAGGGAGAGGAGGCGTAATCCATAGTTCACTGTGAGAACTATGGATTACCGTAATTTCGGCATGCATCTCGCCCGTATTAGAGCGCAAATACACGGTGAAATGCGCGCCAAAATTACCCCGTGTGAACATACCCTAAAGGGTTTGTCCTTTAAAAAGAAAAAACAAATACAGTAGTGTTCAAAATAATAGCAGTCCAGTATGACTAACCTAACTTTTGTTATAAATGATATTACCACGTCATTTACCAGTTGGTGCAGTAGATTCTTATAAAACCAATAGACTCCGCATTCATGGTCGGCAGGTTTTTGAGTCTGAGTATTTGAATAATTATTTGAAAGGGGATGTGTTCAAAATAATAGCAGTGTGGAGTTAAATGAGTGAGGTCAATCATTCCGTGAAGAAACAGGTGGGAATCAGGTGGCCCTTATTTAAGGGTGAAACCAGCACATGCTGTACATGCATTTCTCCATGAAAGCCTGAGAAATATGGGTTGTTCGAGACATTGTGCAGAAGAGCAGCGTACTGTGATTAAAAGGTTGATTGGAGAGGGTAAAACTTATAAAGAAGTGCAGACAATGATCGGCTGTTCAGCTAAATTGATCTCCAATGCTGCAAAATGGAAAGCAAAACCAGAGAGGCGGGGAAGAAAACAGTTGAGGAACATTCAAATGGATGGAGCAATAGCCAGAAAGGCAAAGGCTCAGCCAATGATCAGCCCCAGGATTGTCAAAGACAATCTCAGGTTACAGAAGACGCCTGTGTGAAGCTAATCTATTAGAAGGAAGTCCCCGCAAGTCCCACTGTTACAAAAAAGACGTGTGGAAACGGATACAATTTTGCCAAAAAACACATCAACCGTCCAGAGAGGAATGGAGAAACATTTTGTGACTGATGAAAGTAAAATTGTTCTTTTTGGGTCCAAGGGCCGCAGACAGTTCGTCATACAAACTCCAAACTCTGAATTCAAGCTGCAGTACACTCTGAAGACAGTGACGCATAGTGGTGCAAGCATCATGATGTGGACATGTTTCTCTTACTATGCTGCCTGGCTTATTTACCGCATACCAGGGATCATGGACCAGTTTGCATATATCATAATACTTGAAGAGGTCATGTTGCCTTATGCTGAGGAGGAAATGCCCTTGAAATGGGTGTTTCAACAAGATAACGGCCCTAAACACACCAGTAAATTAGCAAAATATTGATTCCTGTCCAACAAAATTGAGGTTATGGAGTGGCCGCCCAATCCCTAAACCTTAATCCATTAGAGCACTTAGGGGGGGCGACATAAAAAATGCAGTTTCTGAGGCAAAGCCAACAAATGCAAGTAAATTGTGGGATGTAGTCAAAGCGTCCTGGACTGGAATAACAGTTAACAGGTCAGAATTTGGTTGACTCTATGCAACATAGATTTGAAGCAGTTCTAAAAAACTGTGGTTATACAACTAAATATTAGGTGACTGATTCACAGGAAAGCTAAATTCTAAAAAAAAGTACATATCTTGAGTTTGTAAAGACAAATGCAGACACTGCTATTTTTTAGAACAGCCCTTTGTTCACTTTTTGTTATTTTCTGTTAAGTAGTTCACAATTATTTACATTTTTCATCATGTTTTGATTTAGAAAACAGTCTGCAATGTTCCCAATGCAAGATTTTGTGCTTAGCTCATGTTTTTGAACACACTGCTATTATTTTGAACACAACTGTACATGACATTGGGGCCATGGTGGGCAGAAAAGGAAACAAAGCTGTCCCTTGCCACTCCTCGTGCTCCATTCACTTACAATGGAGCTCGAGCTTCTCCTCTGTGTCGGGATAAGAACCCAGACGGGAAGAGGAGTGGATTGCCAGGTGCAGCAGTGGGAAACAGCCAGGTAAGTATAATTTTTTTTTTCTTTTTTGCCCACCTTGGCTCCAATGCCATGTATTTTTTTACTGGGCAGTTGCTTTAAATTCTGCTCACCCCTTATTGAGTGTGGTGTAAATGTGTCTGAAAGACATCACTAAATCTAGTGCATGTCATGTATGCCAGTTTTGTGGCACATTCTGGTGCAATTGCCAGATTAAATAGGCCACATTGGGTTAATGGGTTTTCCCTGCACATTGGCTGCAGGCTTCCAGGAGACTCATGGCTGGTGGTCTGAAGTTTCAAATTAGGAACCTAGTCTACAGTCTAGAACAGAAAAGTGGTGTTGACTAAAGACGCAGCCAGAATCAGACTTGGCTCACCAGTAGATCTGATTCTTGGGGCCCACCAGCTGAATTGATTCTTGGGGCCCACCAGTGGAGTTGATTCTTGAGGCCCACCAGTGAAGTTTGTTCTTGAGGCCGACCAGTGGAGTTGCTTCCTGAGGCCCACCAGTGGAGTTGGTTCGTGAGGCCCACCAGAGGAGTTTAATCATGAGGCCCAACAGAGGAGTTTACTCCTGAGGCCCACCAGCGAAGTTTACTCCTGATGCCCACCTGAGGAGTTTACTCATGATGCCCACCAGTGGAGTTTATTCTTTATGCCAACTCTTAGAGTTGTTTCCTTAGGCCCACCAGTGGTTGTGTCCTGGCCCACCAGTGGAGTTGATTCCTGAGGCCCAACAGTGGAGTTGTTTCCTGAGGCCCACCAGTGGAGTTTGTTCTTGAGGCCCACTGTTGGTGTTTATTCCTGCGGCCCCCCCTTGGAGTTTGTTCTTGAGGCCCACCGGTGGAGTTCATTCCTGAGGCCCACCAGTGGAATTGGTTCTTGAGGCCCATAATACAGCTATTGTTCAGAACTGTACATACTACACATGATGCTTGCACTCTGCCTCTTGCATTCTGCTACTCTTTCTCTGCCTAGATCCCTGAAAAGCAGCCAGAGACCTGTCATGCCTAGGTGTTCAATGTGCCCAGAGCCCACCGGGGGTTTCCCCTGCATCCCTGTAGGCTAGTCCAAGCCTAGACACAATGTGGCAGGGTAGCCCAAGTCTGGGGAACAACCCAGGGTCTATGGACTATTTAATTGACCAATGGCACTAATCAGCCCCTTCATTCTCAGGATCATAGGGGTCCGAGAGTTCAGACTACAATCAGTCCTGAAATTATGACAAATTCTAGCTTTATGAATGAGGAATAACCCTGAACATTTTGCACTCCAATGGATATGGCAATAATCTGTATATACACTGTACAGCTGTTAAAAATGTAGTGCACTAATATGTAAGTGCAGCTTTACTTTCTGATCCCACCAAGTTAAAAAAGAACGATAAAGGTACCTGTGCCCACAGCTGCAGACAACACTGCAGTATTCTTATGTAACCACTATATTTTTGTACTGGTGTCCTCCTTTAAGCACTGTACTAAATTTTAGACATGTTTTTATAGTTCTTGGCTTATGGCTTACGGAGGTCTCGTGTTGGTGTTGTTACATAACTGGTTTGGTGTATTTTTTTTAGTTTGTCCTTCAGAAAGCCATGGAAACATCAGTTATGAATCATTTTGTTCTCATTCATTTTTTCTACTTCGGAGAGTAAAAGCTCTGTAATTTTGTGCAGATGGGGATAAATTAAATACCTAGTGTAAAGGTATAGTGCTGTGAAAATGCACCTATGCCACTTTTCACACGTCAAAAAACACAGAAACAAGGCCATACTCACAGCACAAAGGCAGGACTTGAAAAAGAACCCAGTAAAGAGGCAACACTGGCCCCTATGGTACTTGGGAAAGATAAACAGGTGCAGCTGATTGCTGAGCAGTAGCTCACATACCCCACCACTAGGGGAACAATTAGGGTATGTTCACACGGGGGAATTTCTGCGCGATGTTTGCGTCATATTTGCACTCTGATACGAGCAAGATGTGCGCCGAAATTACGGGAGTTGGGCTATTGGGCTATTGGAAATTGCCGGGAAATACAGTAATTCAAATTCTGTAAGCTCTTCTCATTGGTCGGCAGAAACCAACCAATCAGAATAGGAGCGACAGTGAACCATTATAACCTATGGAGTAGTATTGACCAATCAAATGAAAAGGAGGGACAGTTCAAAATACAGTAAAAAATGAAGAGGATCTGATTGGTTGAGACCAGGCGGCAGATATGAATCCACCATATGTAGTGCGTCGATTTTGAATGGAAGAAGGGCACGATAGAAGGGCGCCCTAAAAGTTATTAGTGTCTATGGGAAATATTCTAGTACTGTGATTGGTTGGAGGGAAGAGGGGCTCGTACAGCTTAGCAAATCAGTGGGTGAGCTACCTTCTCATAGAGTTCTATGGGGAAAAGAAATGCAGAGCGAGCTCTGTGTGTGATTGGCTAAGTTAAAAGAGGCGCGATTATTTGGGCCAAGGGGAGAGCGAGCGACGCTCTTATGGGTTTTCTAATGCAATCTATAATAAAACCATACATGGCAGAAATCAAATGATAAGACTCACGAAGTTGTATCTGCCGCCTGGTCTCAACCAATCAGCTTTTTTTCTGCCTTTTTTACTGTATTTTGAACTGTCCCTCCTTTTCATTTGATTGGTCAATACTACTCCATAGGTTATAATGGGTCACTGTCGCTCCTATTCTGATTGGTTGGTTTCTGCCGACCAATGAGAAGCGCTTAAAGAATTTGAATTACTGTATTTCCCGGCAATTTCCAATATCCCAATTCCTGATGTTGCGCCGTTATTGATTTTTTGTTAGTGATTTTATTTATGTATTTTTAGAAGGTTTTAGCTCTTTTTCAGATAATGTTTTACACCTAATAAAAACAGTTTTTTGAAACATACTCCATGCCTCACGGAGCTGAGATGTATTTCTTTAGCGATCTTATATATTTTTCCTTTAATTTTAAATGATCAACTTTTACAATACATTTAATCGTTTTTAGATTACTTTGATATTTATCTTTATTAATGAAATAATTTTATAGACAACTCATTTTTAGTAGTGTACTTTTGTAACAGTAGACCTAGAGCACATTTTGCCCCATTACGTTCGCCTCCTCCGGCTCAGGTAGACCACATTCAACGAGGTCTGCCTGTCGGAGCTGTCAAGCCCTGCAATGCGCCTCACTTTGCCGACCCGCGATCAAGCATGCATCGGAGTATTCGAATGAGCCGCGTCCCGCCCCAGAGCGCCCACACCGCGCCCATTGCACGCCCCTTCATGTTAGGCTCATCCGAAAATGGCGAAGGTTGCGCCTAACACCGCATCACTGCGTCCGATAGTGGATTCGGATCGTTGAGGCGCAGTTTCGGCCAGAAATCGGGCGCAAATCCCGATCATACATGTCGCCTTAAATGAAGACGTTTTCCAAATATATTGCTTTGTTCATCTTTTCTTGCTAAGGAGAGCTTGTGTGTTATCTGATCTTTTAGACAAAAGACAGTAATTACTCTACTGTTTATATTAGCTCAGAAGCTTCTCTGGACCTCAGAGAAGGTAATTTATTTAATCTAGACTAATAAACAGTCTGAAAGTCTGAATACACGGAGAACATATGCTAATTACAGACAGCTTGACCAGGAAGTGACAGAGCAAAGCAGCATTATTTCATTCATGCATTCTATGAAACTTTGAGATGAGACAACCCGTTTAACCCAGCATAAGCAGATATTTACATGAACAATATACAACTTTAACTGCATCTTTCCTTAAAAAACTATATATCCATCTGCTCAGCTCTTCCCGCTCTGTAACATGTTGCCCACAGATCAGATACACATTTAATGTGACCCATTCCCTTTAAAGGGACCCTGTTAGGGTACCATAAATCAACCATCTGAAAATAGGGTGTGATGAAAGGAGAGAAGCTGAACTCTGTGATACATAGTTTATATAATTTGTAGGAATGGGATTTCTGAGTAAAAAGCAGAGAAAATACTGACTAGACTCCTTGGGGTATGTTCACATGGCGTAATTGCGGCGCGCATTTTGCCGCGTATTTGCGCTTTTTACGTGGCGAGATGCGCAACGCAATTATGGTAATCCATAGCTCTCATAGAGAACTATGGATTACTCCTCCTCTCCCTGATCGTACTATACGATCACATTGTACGCGCGGGGAGATAAGTGACATGTCTATGGGGCCAGTGGGCTGCCGGCCCCCACCCGCACCTCGGGAGTACTCGCTGATCAGTGCGAGCTCCTGAAACACATGATGTATTCGCGCCGCAATACATTGTGTGAACATACCCTCAGGGTCCGTCCACACGGCATTTGTGAAATGGCGGTCGGATTCGGTTCTGTTTGCCGTTTGCAGATTCACTCGTCCCCATAACCATTGAATAGCATACCTTCCACCCGAAAACCGAGCGGACGATTGTGCATGTTCCAAGTTTTTCTTGAACGCCGGCAGCTGAAAATCCATCATGCTGAAAATCCATTCAGTGTAGACTACTTAACGGATTTTCCATTAAAATCTATGGTGATGGTTTCTTGTCAGTTTTAAGACAGTTTCCAAATCCACAAACCATCTGAAAGTCCAACCAATAAACCATGCTATGTGGACAGACCCTTAGGAGACAGTGAGCCTCCTGCTCACCCCACCCACATACAGTGATTGACAGCTTTCCTTTTATTAGTGTGTGTATGGAGAAAATTTTCAGTCACTGTATGTGGGAGGATTAATAGTAGCTTCACTATTTTTTCTCTACTTTTTACTCAGAAATTTGTGGGTGAGGCGTAAGAGTGGACCTCGGAGGCACTGGCAGCTAAATGGTGGGATTCCATCGATTTGAGTGCTTTGTATGCGTTGTACCATAAACTGTATAACTAGCTCAGGTGAGCAATTTGATAAATTGATATTTCATTGTGACATCTAACTACTACACTATATTTGGGCGCCTGTCTGTCCTTCCCTCCCTTCTTTCTCTTGCCGTTTATCCTTTCACCTTTGTTGGAGGCACAACAGATATACCCATTTGCATACCATATAACCCTATATATGACAGAGCTCAGCTCCTCTATCATATTACCCTATATATCACAGAGCTCAGCTTCTCTCCTCTATCTTATAAACCTATATATCCCAGAGCTCAGCTTCTCTCCTCTATCATATAATCCTATATATCACAGAGCTCAGCTTCTCTCCTCTATCATATAACTCTATATATCACAGAGCTCAGCTCCTCTCCTCTATCATATAACCCTATATATCATAGAGCTCAGCTTCTCTCTCTATCATATAACCCTACATATCACAGAGCTCAGGCTCCTCTATCATATTACCCTATATATCCTCAGAGCTCAGTTTCTCTCCTGTTTTAATAAAAAACCCTATATATTAAAAGCCAGCTCCTCTCCTCTATCATATAACCCATATACCCACAAGCTCAGCTCCTCTTTTATTACCCTAAAATATCACAGAGCCGCTTCTCCCCTGTAAAATATAACCCTTTTATATCTAAAAGCTCAGCTCCTCCCCTTACATATAACCCTATATGTCAAGAGTCAGCTCCTCTCCTCTATCTAAAACCCTATATATAAACTGAGCTACCCCTTTTCACCTTTATAATATAAACCCTATATATCACGGGCTCAGCTTCTCCCCCTCTATCATTTTAACCTATAAAACCACGGGAACCTCGGGCTTCTCCCCTCTAAAAAATTAACCCCTTTTTAAACCCCAGAGCACTTTTTCTCCTCAAAAATGGGGAGGGTGAAGTGTTTTGGGGGACAAAATGTCCGGGAATTTGGGATAAATTTTTTAAACTGGGAACGGGGGGAGGGGGGGTAATACAATATAGCATGCAAGTTATTGAAGATAGAGAGCGGGGGAATTAAGGAAAAAAACGGGGGTTTGGGAAGGGGAGGGGAGGGGGTGTGGGCAATATTTAAAAAAGATCAGGAAAAGGAATAAAAACTTAAAAATCTCAAAAATTGCATGTACCAATGCCAGGTTTCTGACCAACAAAATAAATGAACTAAATTACTAATTTGCTGGGAAAAATATGACTGTGGGGATAACTGAGACAGGGGGACGAGAGCTCGACTGGGCGGTTAAAATTTCAGGGTTCCCGTCTATTTAGAAGGGGATTTGTAAAGAACCCGAGGGGGGGGGGGTGTCCCGTCCTATGTAAAATCCTGTCTAAAACCCCACGCGGGAAGATTAGGGTACAGGTTTAAAGAACAAAGTGGAATCTTATGGGTAAAAATTCATGGGGGTAACAATAAAAAATATAATTTTAAAGGGGTCTGTATAGGCCCCCCAAAAATAAAAGAAACCCCTGGAAAAATGTACTCCTCAGGGAAAAAAGAAAAAGGGGGCTAATCAGAATGGGGGTTTTTTTATTAAGGGCGACTTTAACATCCAGCCCCAAAAGGGGAAACTTAAACCCTTTGCCCACAAAGTAAAAAGGTTTTTTGGGCATTTGAAAAGATAATTTTTTTTGCCAAATTGGGGCCCAAAAAAGACCCCCGGGGAAAAGGGCCCCTTTCCCGACTTTAATTTTTGATAATAGGGCCTTACCCCAGTAACAAGGTTCAGGTTTAGGGGCACTTTAAAAAGAGACCAAAAATATAATACTTTTTTATTTAACCCTTTAATAGAGTTTTTTTTGTTAAAAAGCCCCAAAAAAACCCGAAAAAATAAAAATGGGATATTTTTTTAAAAAATCTAGGCGCCCACGTGAGGGGGACATACCATTTGGGAAAAAAATAATTTTGAAACAGGGAAAAAAACCCCAAAGGTTTTAAAAAAAGGGGTGTAAAAGAGGCAATAAAAAAAAAAAAAAAGCGTTTTTACCTACTAAAACCGGAGGGCAGTAAAAAGGCACTAAGAAGTATAGGGAAAAAAATAAAGGTGTAAAAAAAAGAAAAAGGAACAAAGCGGAACGGAAAGACATATCGCTATAAAAGAAAAAAACTAACCCCAAAAAATTTTTTAACTATTAAATAGTAAAAAGATTAAAACAAAAAAATCTTGGCCTTTGAAAAATACTAGGGAGAACATAGAGGGCGATGAGAAAAAAGCAAACCCATTAAACACTTTTTTTTTCCCCCGTATTAACCGGGTGAGCTTCCTGGAACAGAGGGATAGGAAACCCACTTAAAGGGTTTTGCCACCATTTAAAGTTGACGGGGGAACCTCCAAAAAGGGTATTTAAACCTTTCTAAATAATGTATTTAAAAAATGAAAAATCTGAGAGCACAGCATTTCTCAATCCCCCTTTGTTTTCCTCAAACTTTCCCTAGTCCACGACCCAAAAGGGGCTCACCGCGCTTGCGTAAAAAACTTCTTTCTGAGACAGGCAAAAGAAAAACTTTTTAAAGGCCCGGTAGACATGCAGTCTGAGGCTGTCTTGCTGTATTGGAAATCCACTTTGTACTGTTTATTATTTCACTTAAGTTTTGAACCTCCCTTATTCCCATCCCTTACTCACCCCCTCCCTCTTCCCCTGCGCTTCATGACTCAGCATGTTTTGTATAACCCTGCCCCGTGTGAAGGGGTAGTAAACGCCGCGGCAAACCCCCTTTTAAAAAAGTTTTTGCAAACCGGAAGAAGTGCAGCTCTGTCTTAAAAGTTTAAAAATGGGCAAACCCCCAGGCCCCTGACTGTTTTTTCCCCCCACGGTCCTAAGGGAGATAAGTGAGTCATAGATGGGCCCCTTTTCTTAATATTTGGGCGTCTGCAGGGGTATGTCCCAAAGGTTTGCGCATAGAAAATGGGTCCCAATATTCAAAAAGGGTCAAAAAAGTGATCCGGAAAAACTATAGGCCAGAAATTTTTAACCTCTGTTGAGGTAAAATGTTTAAAGGTTTTCTTAGAGTTTCTTTTGGGAGTAACTCATGAAAATAAATGTAAACCCGTTCCAGAATGGGTTTATGAAGGATCGGCCCCTGTCAGAAACCATAGCTTCTATGGGGAAGTCAGTGCGAGACGGGATCGGGGTGGGCACGGGATGTTATATCTTTTTTTTCTAAGCGTTTGATAAGTCCCACATAAAAGGTTGGTAAATAAAATGAAAAATGTTTGGACTGGGGGGAAAATGGGTGCAAGGGGTAAGAAACTGGCCCTGATAGAAAACAAGGGGTTTAAAATTAAAGGGGTAAAACTCAGACTGGCCCCCTTTTTACTAGGGGGGTAAAAGGGGGTCAGTTTTGGGGGCCCTACCCCTCTTTAAAAATTTTCATTAACGATCTTAAAATGGATTGACATTTAGAATATCGATTTTTTGCAGACGATAAAAGCTCTGAAAAGTAATAAACACAATAGAGGATAATGTGTTCTTCAAAGGACTGGAAAAATTTTGGGGGCCCCTGGGCAGGGAAATGGCAGATGAGGTTAACAGATAAATGCAATTAACACAGGGGAGGGGAAAAAACCATTAATGAATACTTTAAATGGAAAAAAACTGGGGTAAAAGTGAAAGGAAAAAAGGGCTTTTGGGAATTTTTGGGGAAGAAAAATTTATTTTTGAAGCCAGTGTCAGGGCAGCAGCTGCCAAAGGGAAATAGGATCATGGGGAGCATTAAAGGGCAAGAGAAATTTATGAAACATTTTTTACCCCATAGAGTCTTTTGGGCAAACCCCACATGGAAATTGTGTAAAGTTTTGGGAAAAAGGACAGGAAAAAATTGTAAGGGTGAACAGGACAAAGGGGGCAACAAAATAATAAAAAACTGGGTTTGGGTACAAAAACCCCAAAAAATTGAAATTGGGGTTTTTTTGTTTTGGAAAGCGGCTTCGGGGGGGACATAATAAATATTTTAAAAGATCAAAGGCATATAGAGATCTCTCCCAAAATTTATTTTTACCCAGGACTGTTCTAAACAAGGGGGCACCCTCTATGTCTTTAGGAATGAAGTTTCTACAAAAAAATAGAAAAGGGTTTTTTAATGAAAGGGGTGAGCGTGGAAATTCTCTGCCAGAGGGATTGTCTGGTGAATTCAATAAACGAGTTAAAAAGGGTTTTGGATCATTTCTGGAGGTAAAAAATTTAAAAAGTTTTAGTACCAGGATTCTGGGGGGGGCATTTATCCAGGGATTTTTGTTGCAATTGGAGGGGAAGGAAGAGGACAATTTTGGTTCACCTCATGGGGTTTTTTGCCCTTTCCCCTGGATCAACACCTTAGCAAACAGGCTGAACTGGTGGGCTTCTTTTTTTTTTTTTGGCCTTTCAAACTATGAAACATGAAACATATAACCCCATTAACAGAGCTCATTCTCTCCTTATCATATAACTTATATGAATAGGAGGAAAGTGAGCTCTGTGTAATAGGGTTTAAAAGATAATTAATATAATATATAACCCCATTATCCAAACTCACTTCTCTCCTCTATCATATAATCCTATAATCAAAGTCAGCTTCTCCTCTATCTATAACCTTTATATTCCGAGCTCAGCTTTTCTCCCCCTTTTCATTAAAAACCTATATTAAAAATAGCTCCTTTTCCTCTATTAAAACCCTATAATCAATGGCATTTACAGTATCCAAAATTTATATGGATAATATAACAGGGCGGGGGCAAACTCTATGAGTAAAAAAATTACTCCCCAAATTGGGGCGTAACCCGAAATGGTTGACCCCAAACATTACAGAAATACGAGAACTCCCCAATAGGGGCCTGCGCGATCCTATTTCTTTCCCCAGTGGAAAAAACATCGGGAAAAGAATAAGAAAATCAAAATCTCCTTTGGGAGTTATCAGAAACCCGCTTCTAACTTAACAACAATAAAATGACATAACCAATAAAGGGTTTTTTAAAAAACACGATATTTTTATCAAATTCCAAAACAAATTAAAAAAACTATCTAGCGTTACGCTCATCATGGAACCCCCCTCAGGGTAATTTAGCTTCTCTCCCCTATCATATAAAACCTTAATACCCCACTCGCTTTTTCCCCTTATGATAAAACCCCATATATCACAGAGCTAGCTCCTCTCCTCATAGCCCCAATATCACAGAGCCTGCTTCCTTTTCAATATAACCCTAAATCACAGAGCCAGCTCCTCTCCTCTTCTATAACCCATAATACTGTTTTGCTTTTTCTCCCTATATATAATCCCATATATCACAGAGTCGCTTCTCTCCCCTAATATAACCCTTATTCACAGAGTCGCTTTTCTCCCTCTATCATTTAACCCTATATCATAAGGGGTTTGCTTCTCTCCCCTATTTATATAAACCCTATAAAATAGAGCTTAGCTTCTCTCCTTTTATCATATAACTCTATATATCATAGAGCTCAGTTCTCTCCTCTTCATATCCCCTATAAACCACAGAGCTGGGTTTTTCTCTCCCCCCGTAATATAACAACTATTTTATCACAGAGCTCAGCTTCTCTCCTCTATCATGAAAACCTATATATCACAGAGCTCAGCTCCTCTCCTCTATCATATAACCCTATATATCACAGAGCTCATCTCCACTCCCTCTATCATATAACCCTATATATCACAGAGCTCAGCTTCTCTCCCTCTCTCCTATAATGCTATATATCCCAGAGCTCAGCTTCTCTCCTTATATATAACCCTTATATCACGGAGCTCAGCTCCTCTATCTTTAAAAACCCTATATATCACAGGGCTCAGCTCCTCTCCTCTTTTTCATATAACCTATAAAATCACAGATTTTTAGCTTCTCTCTCTCTTTCTTTCTCTTTTCTCTCTCTCTCTCTCTCTCTCTCTCATATCCTGGTCTCAGATAGGGCAACATAAAGTAACTGACAAATTCGCTTTAAGTAATTTTCTTTTGCCTTCTAGAATAAAAAGCTAGACCTGAAAATGTTTAACTGATGGATACATGTCTTTTTTAATATAAATGCAGTTATACTGCTACACAGTGTCTACAAAAATGCTTCCAAATATTGCCCAAAAAACAATGCCAAACAGTCTTAGAAAGAATCCTGTCATCGAGCAATGCAAAGATAATGTACAAATCTATGCATCAAAGTGAGCTACATCAGTAATAACAATACCTGTTAAATCAATGTCCATGCAATATTTTTTACCCGGAAAATTTTTTTCCTTTAAAATTTTTTTTTCCATTTTTTGGCCCATCCCCCTTGGGGGCCAATTGTATGAAAATTGTCGGGTCAAAAAAACGCATTTTGTCCCCATAGAAACCCCAAAAATCAGGGGGTTTCATAGAAAAACCCAATCGGAGCCCATAGCAACCCTTTTAAGGGCCCCTTTTAATTCCTTATAGTTTTTCTGGAAAAAATGGGGAGGGGTGCTTGGGGATTTGGGTTTGTTTTAGGGGGCAAAAAAGGATTTTTTAGACCTGGGGGACGTTTTTTTAAAATGTGGCCCTTAAGTTTTTTTTTCAGTTATTTGACCTTTCTCTTTAGAGGGTAATTTGACTTTAAAGCTTGGGGTTTGAAAGCTTTTGTCGAAAAAGGCTCTTTTAAACGCGGCTTTTTTTGGGGCGCGGTTTGGAGCCTTTATGCGCGCCTTTTATTTGCCTGAAATTTTCGGTTTCCTTTTTCCTTTTCCCAGTTTCAAAGGGTTTAACCCACAGTTCTTTTGAGAACGTGGATTCCCTATTTTCCCACTCGGGGGAAATCCCCCCGGGCGGGGAGAAAGTGAAAATGCCCCATTTTTACGGGTTTTTCGCGCCTTGATAATAAAGTCTATGGGGCGGCGAGTGCCGGCCCCCCCCGCCCCGCTGAAAAGGAGGGCCGGGTAATTGGGGGCGAAATTTCCATCCCCGCAATTACGGGGGGCTTTAAGCCGTTGGGGTCCCGGGGCCTAAGGGCTTGCCCCCCATCCCGGGGGTTTTCACCCGGTTTTACGGGTATTTTGGGTTTTGGGAAAAAACTTTTAGAAACCCGGGGGTTGTAACCCTTTTTTTTAAAATGGCCTCTTGGAAAACCCAAAAATGGGAAGGGGTTTCCCCACTGCACTTTTTTTCCGACGGCGTTTCTTTAGCCCCCGGGTCCACCCGAAAAACATTTAACAGTTCATTTTGCCCGGGTTTTCGGAGGGAAATTTGGGAGATGTTTAATGCGAAAGGGTTTTTTTCCACAAACCCCATCTGCTCGGCCGCAAAAGGTTGAAATTTTTCCGGGGGCGTTTCCCCGCCCGGAAATTTGCACTGTCCCGTTTGGGGCCCTCAAAGGGGTTTCTACTTAAAGGGTTGTCTCACAAAAGGGTTTGCTTTTTTTTTGTTAAGATCTTGCAAAAACAAGTCACTTTGAATTTTTCCATTAAAAGTGTCCTACCTTTCCTAGTTTCCCCCCTCTTTTTGGGCTGTTCATTCTCAGGTCGCTATAGTACAGCCTGTTTGTCTACCTGTAGGCTCCGATGGTGCTATATACGACTGGCTTCACTGCAGCCTAGTAGAATCCAAAAACACGCCCCGAATTTAAAATAAAACCCAAAAGAAAACGGATGGTAAGATAAACATGTATGAGACATTTAAAGATTTGGATAAAACCCAAGCATTCTTTTGAAAAAAATTTTAATTTTAAAAGCTTAGTAGGTTTAGGTTTAGTGCCACCTATTGAAAAAAGCTTTTCGAAAAGCCCCCATTAAATTTCTAGATATTTAAAAGGGGGTTTTTCAAAAATTATTCCTCAGTCCTTTTTTTCTTTTTTCCCTTGCAAAGCCTGTTTCCCTGGAAAATTTCGTCAGGGGGGCAAAGAAGGCAATCTTCGGAAATTTATACCAAATTTGCAAAGTTTTTTTTAACGGAAGGTTAAAAATTTTTTTTTAGACTTTTGGCTTTTAAAAAATTTTTCTTAAAATTTAAAAATTTTAATTTTGATCAAAAACCCTCAACCAAAACCCCCGGGAAGCATACATATCCCTTGTTATTCCCCCCCTTTCTTAAATTAGTTTAGAAATTTTTAATTAGTTTTAACGGGCCACTTTATCGGGAAGGATCTTGTTTTGAGCAAAAATATGTCCGCACCGGGGGAATTACCTATGCCCCCAAGATAAACCCCTTCCCTTTTTAAACTGAGCGGGTAAAAACACGTCAGGCATGGCAAAAAAAAAATTAAATTTCCCAAAGCCCGGGTTCTATAAATTTGGAGAAAAAAGGGGTCGTTAGATATTTATGCTATTAATTTTGAAAACGGGTTTGATTGATTTTGTTTTCCCTTTTTGCTATTTTTTTGAAGGTTTCAAGATATTTGGGGAAATTTATAAGGGTGGGGAACTGTTTTTTGGGGGCCCCGCTCCCGGGGGCAAATTCCCTGTTTAAAAAGGGGTTTGGGAAAATTTTTTTTTAAATGGTTTTCCCAAAAAAAGGGGCCAGTGAAAACAAGAAAT
Organism: Phyllomedusa bahiana; assembly: GCA_025379985.1. Lineage (NCBI taxonomy): Eukaryota > Metazoa > Chordata > Amphibia > Anura > Hylidae > Phyllomedusa > Phyllomedusa bahiana. Next base: position 124,650 of record JAODAL010004823.1, on the reverse strand, counting down.
TTTTGCAATTGTATGTCATTAAAAAGCTGTCTTGTTTTTTGTGCCCCTTTTTCCCTTCTTTTTTCGGGTAAACCATTTCCCCCACTGCCGGGTGGGATCCCACCCCCCTTTCTTTTTTTTTGGGGCAAAAGGGCTCCTAATTTACTTTTCTTTTCAGCCCCAAACTTTTATTTAAAGGGAAAAGAAATTCCGCCTCTCTCCCCTCAAAATTTGGGGGGGCCGGCCAACAATTCAAATTTTCACCCCAACCAGCCCCTCAGTGACACTGCAGTTGCTTCTACAATCAAAAAAAACAGCAGAATTTGTGCCTCGGTCCCTTTAATGCTCCGGTGTGGGGGGGCCCCGGGGGAAAAAAATTTTCACTCTATACAGCTGCAGCTCCTAAATTGACACTGCAGTGTTCTACAATCAGAAAACAGCAAAAATTTGGTATTTTTTTTGGTCCCCTTGTGAAAAATTTTAAAAAGGGAGACGGTTCTGTCCCTTGGGGGATTCTAGAAAACTGGTTTAAAAAAGGGGAAAAACAAACCCCCACGGGTGGAGGAAAAAAGAGATGAGTGCTTTTTTGTAAAACGGGTAGGGCCCCTTTAAAGGCGCCCGAGGCAAGCGGAGCCGGTCCGTGTGTGGGCCGGGGGGCCCGCTTTTTTTGCTCCCCTTGGGGCGCGTCATTTTACCAACCTCGCTCCTTTTGTCCTTGCCTCTGACTGCCCCCCCCTTGGGTGCGTTTGGCCCCGGCCCTTAGGGCGCGAAAGGGCGCTGGTCTGTCGGGTTAAAAAGGGGAACAGCGCGCCATAATTGGTTTTGCCGGCCGCGACCCTAATAAGGGCTCCCCCCCAAAACTTCCTTGCCGAAAAAAATGCCCCCCCTTTACCAATGCGGGGGCCTTTTTCTTTTCCTTTTTCCCTGTTTAAAATTTTTGGGGATCAGTCCCTTTTGTTTTCCCCATCAAACCGCCCTTCCCTTTCGCGCCTCCCCCTAAACCCTTTGGGCCCTTTTAAACCCGGACAAAAGGGACCCCGTTACCGATTTTTTTTACCACTTCCCACCCGGCTGCCTCTGAAAATAATCCATCGGGGTGCGCCGGGTGGAACCCCCGCCGCAGAAAGTCCACCTGCTTTGGGGGGGCTCGGTAAAACCCCGGGCCCAAACTTAGATTCCGCCCCTGGTGTTGCCTGTACCACTGCTTGGGGGTGGTCCTGTGGATCATACTCCGGCTCGTTACACCTGGTTCTTAAAGACTGTTTTAACTAAAAGCAGGGCTGTGGTATTTTAACAGCTCTTCCAAAAAAAAGCAGTAAAGTGGACCTTTGGGGGGGCCGGGGCACCTGACTCGGGAAATGGGGAATAAAGGTTTGGGGAAATGAGTCATCCCCTTTTCAGTTAAGAAACACCCAGCTGGGAGGGGAAGAAACGCCCCTGGATTTCAGGAACTGAGAGAATCAAGCTTCAATAAAACAGCCGAACTGATGAAGCGATACATCCCCTTTAATCAAGGGAAAGAAGAAGAGACGGCTCTTTGCATCCCGCTGTAACTATCAAAATATTGTTAACCGTAAACAAGTATAGAATATGGATGCATGATTTGCCTCTATATCTCCCTGTGTTTTTGTGGTAGTATACAGAATATTGAATATATTGGGATTTTACATGAATTTAAGTAAAGATTATATTTTAAGATAGGCTTTTATTGTTTTGGCAGTGATTTAGGTCCAATGTGGTAGAAAATAGTAAAAAAGGTATTGCATAAAACAGATAAATGGCATAAGCAGCAATTCAGGGCAACAGATAGCCAAAACATCTGGGTCCTTTTCCCATTACCAGTTCCTATCTTTCACCATATCAGTGTGCCCCTTTTTTACCTTTGACCTAGGCCCCTTACAGGAGTACTGCCAATACTGCCTTAATGGTGCCAACAGTGTTCGCAACTTATTATTTTTAAGTCAGTAGACATGGGATCGTCTTTGCAAAAGAATCATTGTAGAAATCCAGAAGCACAAATAAATCACTTAAACAAACTGCAATATGAAAACAAGTAAAGCTGTCACAGCAAATCTGTTTTCATCCAAAATTAATGTTTGAGAAGGAAATGACCTAGTCAGTGGAGGAGGATGTGGATAGTTTGAAACGACATGAAGTTGACATATTTTGGGCTCCCTTGTTTTAACCTTAAAATATATCCTTTGAGCTTTAAAAAATCCAAAAGTCTTAGGGTGACATGTCAGAAAAGAGGCGCCGCCACGCCAGTTTTAAGGTGCATTAAATGAGTGTATAGTGCGCCTGAATGAGTCTGGCGTGTGGTATACCTTGCATAGTATAATTGATGCGCCTAAACTAGTTGCATAGCAAAATCTAGGTGCATATCTTTGCTAGCATATTTGATGCACCTACTTTAGGCGCATTCAAATGTGTCGTGTCTGGTGTATAATACGCCTATTTTTGGTGCACTACAGTTTATTTATATAGAGAATAGTGAAACAAAATAGGGCGCAAAATACACCAAAAAATGGTGCAGCCCTAATGGGACATGTCGCCCTTAATTTTAAATTTGTTGTATCCAAGTTACTGGTACAAGTAAATTGTGGGAGGCACTGCTATGAGGCACTGTGGTTGGTACTGCAATTGGGGCAGACAATACCATGAAGGAAATGTAGCTTGTCCCATGGTTGGTCCTGTTTTTTGATAAGTGTAACAAGTGTTGTTAAAAGTTTCTGTTACAAATACATAAAGTTTTATAGATGTAAAAAAATATATATTTTTTATTTATATTCATAAGTGTTGCTTTACATTCAGTTTGGTTGGACTTGAATTTTGCAGGCGACCATAGGAATATGATTCAACCAATCACCAGCCTTTTTTAAAGACTGAAAAAAAATGTATCTGATCTAACTATTGTAAGGGATTGGGTAGCGGGGTGGTCGTCTCCTGGGTAGAAGGGCACAGCTCAGCGGGTACAGATGTCCAAGCGACACCAGAAATTCATTTAAAACTGACCACAGTCAGCTTTATTGTTTAGCAGATGGTACATAAAAGAAAACAAACAAAAACAAATCCTATGCCTGTCCGGCTCTAACTAAACATCAGGGAAATCCTCCCTAAGGCTATGTTCACACGGCTTAACTGCGCGGCGTAATTCCGCCCCGCAATTACGCCGTGTGGCCGGGGGCGGGGCGGGAGCGGGGGAGCGAGCGGGGGGCCAGCACTTCGCCGGCCCATAGACAATCACTGCTAGCGGCGCGTATACGCCGCTAGAAAGTGACCTGTCAATTTCTCCCCCTCGGCGTATTCGCCGAGCAGGGAGAGGAGACGTAATGCATAGTTCTCTATGAGAAACTGTGCATTACCGTAGTTACTGGGACGGATTCGGCCCATAATTAGCGCACTTCGGCGCGTAATTACGGACTGAATTACGTCCCAGAATAAGCCGTGTGAACATGGCCTAACACAGTGCTGGCCTATTACCAGTCACCAAATAAACAGCAGTATAACTGTACCACAATAGATGCTCCCACAGGCTTGTAGCAGTTCACCTGTCCCAGGCTGAGAGAGAGAGTGTCTGCAGATCTGGGCTTATATGAGGCAGACACACCTGAACTTAATCAGGCAGCCCAAGACCCGGACTGCCCAGGTGGAGTGGGGCCCACCCTCGCTATCCCCACTCCAGGAAACCAGCCCTTTACAATGGGTTTTACTAAACCCTACACAGAGATCTAATAGATCTCTGACATTTCTCTTTCTGACTTGCTTGCTACCTGGTAGCCATAAGGTATCTTGGGCAGATAAACCTTCCTTCTATGACCAGTCCAGACACTCTGTTACACTATGTTCCAATTTTGTTTGGAAAATAGCTAGTGATTGGCCGCATGATTTTTCCGCGATCATTCGCAAAACTGGGGTCCAGCCAATCAGTCTCTACCTGACAGTGAACACTATCAATAATTAATTTCTGTACAAATTTATGACTTTTTTTACATTATGGTGCAATAAGTCTTTGCTCCACAGACACATATACTTTATTAGAAATACAGCAACTAACCTATAGTGGCAAAAAAAGGAAATAAACCCGTTGGAATTACCTACATTTCTGCATTAATTACTAAATAATGATGTATTGTTTATATCACAATTATGGATAAAAAAAATTCTAAAGTTCTCTTATTAAGCAATGTGAGTAAACGTCAACAGTGCAGGGAGAAAGAGTAAGTGCTCTCTTGAATTTAATAACCTGTAAAACCCACCTTAGCAGCAATAACTTCCATCACCTTCATACAATTTATCCAATTTTATGTAGTAATTTGGCATATTCTCCCTGCCATTGTGTTTCAGTTCTTAGAAGTTTTTCGTAAGCCTTATGTGCAAAGTAACCTTCATCGTGATAGAGTCAAGGTCAAGACCTCAGTTTGACCATTCCAAAACACATATCTTCTTTTTCAGCCCTTCATTTACTGATTATCCTATGTGTGTTTTGGGTAACTCTCATGTTGCATCACCCAACATCTCTTCAGCTTCAGGTCATGGACTGCTGAACTTACATTCTCTTGTAAAATGTTTTGATACACCTTTACATAATAACTTAGTTTGTAAGGCCGAAAAAAGACAAGACGACCATCCAGTTCAGCCTGTTGTGCTAAAGTGTGATGAAGGCAAAAAACCCCAATGAGGCAGGAGCCAAGTGTCCTCATTTTAGGGAAAAAATTCCTTCCCGACTCTAATCTGGCAATCGGAATAATCCTTGGATCAGTACCCCTTCTCCAGAATCCTGGTCACTATAACTTGTTATATTATTACGCTCCAGAAATGCATCCAAACCCTTTTTGAACTCTGTTAGTGAATTCACCATGACAAGTTCCTCTGGCAGAGAGTTCCACAGTCTCACTGCTCTAACAGTAAAGAATCCATTTCTATATTTATGTAGAAACGTTCTTTCCTCTTGGTGTAGAAGATGCCCCCTTGTTCTTAATACAATTCTGGGTATAAATAAATCTTGAGAGAGATCTCTATACTGAACTTTGAAATCATTATTTACATTTTCAGGGGGAAAATGGTTAAAAATTCCTACTCGGCATTGTGCAAATTTTATTTACAGATGCAGAAAACATTTGGTGAAGGCTAATTGCTTGCAGTGGTCACGTGCCTCCACTTACATCACCGTTTCAAACTGTTTATCTCCGAATGGAGATGTAAATGAAAGGCAAATGAACACTGCACTCAATTAGCAGCTGCAGCTGTGACATCTGTTTGGAATGTCAACAGAAAGGGAGATGGGGTGCTGGAAGCAGGTACTGGAGGAGGGTGAGTATAAGTTTTTTATATTTTACTGGAGCCCCAAGAGTTGGTGGTATGTTTATAGGTGGTGAGCAACCCCTTTCAATTCAAGGGTTCACTACCCTTTTCCCCTTGCACTGTTGAGGTTTACGCAATGTACTTAATAAGATACTTGAACAGTACAATTGTGATATTAGTTTAGGAAGATTGTGTTTGTCTATAATTGTCACTTAGATAAAAATCAGAAAATATTTTAATTAAAAGGTTCACTTAGTTTTTCTTGCAACTATAAGCATATTTTGCCAATGAATGAAATAACAGAAAATCCATCCAGATGTTAGCCTAGTCATATAGGATTGTGTAAGCCGCTGTAGAGCCTCATTTTGGTATCACTGTACAAAAAAACATGATAATAGTTGATGTAGGAGCCCAGTGATGTGCAGGATAATTGATTTTGTCAGACATTCTGGACATGTTTAAAATCTGTATGGACTTTAAATACAGGTTTTTTCCAGAACACCTCTAGTACTGCAAACACATTTCTCCTTATTTATTACACCATGGACAAGCTGGAACATTACATGGGCATGAGACTTAGCCACATTAGCAAAACTTCCAGATTAACAGCTAGTGTAACGGTCTCTAAAGGTAAACGCTGTGAAGAATGACTTCAGTCATATATGCTGTAGATATACCCCACAAGAAAAATGCGTAGATGATTGTCAACATATGCTGTCTACAAAAGCTATAAACAGTGATTCAAATGCACTTATACCCATTAAAGTAATGCTACTTGAATGTGTACCTAGTTGAATTCATGCTGATGTGTGGGCGCTAATCCCCTGCAAGAGCTATACCTAGTCATGCATGTATATTAAAGGGCATCAGATATCCCATATTTCACAATGTTTTTTTTTTTTACATAAGGAACTGAAATACCAATATGGTAACATTTGGAAGAGTTTAGAAAATTATGTATTCCGAGAGGATGATTCTCTTAGATCAAAAGCGGCTCGCAATACAATGACATCATATATGATTTAACAACTCACTTCCAGTAACCTAAGGCCATTACCAAATCTTCTGGAATTATGGCATGTGTGGCAAATTTTAGTTTTTTTTTTTATGCAATTCAGTTAGTTAAACTGTGAACATAATTTTATACTCTTTAGATTAGATTTAGTCGAAACCATCACTACTTTATTTGACTATAGCTTCTCTAGTGACAAATAATTAGGTTATCATTATTATCATAAGCAATTTTAACTATAAGAATTCTGAGAACAGTGCAGGTAACTTGCCCCATTGATCAAACAGTCCTCTCCTTCTATTTAATAAGAACATTTTTTTAAACAACACTTTAAATGGTTTTTCTCTTGATGTAAATCCTGCTAGTGTATATGGCCTGGAACCCTTCTCAAGGAGGGTAGAACCACCAAGAAAGACAATAAGGCCCTATTCACATGTCATTTTCATCCCCTTTTCATGGTATCCACCAGGTTACCATAAAAATGTATCCCAATGGACACTGCTGACAGGGCCAAAGACTTCTATAGGGCAAACGTAGTCATATTTGGGCTACGTTTTAATGCCCTATTTACCGAACATATATAGTTTTTGCATCAGACACAAAAGCATAGTCTGGTAATTAGGACAACCTCTTCTCTATAAAAGTCTATGTTGCAGCCTGGCAGTATTTTTACGGTATCCTGATAGATACCACAAATGGGGCCAAAAACGAGATGTAAATGGGGCCTAAGACAAAACAAAACCTGATGAGTTGTAGGAAAGTCAATGGCCAGTATTTCTCAAATTTGGTTCAACCAAACTCGTGCATAAATTCAGGCTATATTCTAGCCCTAATCCTGACCATAACTGAAATGGAATTAGAGTTTTTTAACTGGTCGGCAGAACTTAACTTGCTGGTCCCTGCCACCTCTGTTCCTGCGGTACTTGCGCTGTGATGTCACTTCCCATCCAACATCACTTCCGCTTCAATTCGCAATAGGGAACCCTAATATGATTTGGACCGGAGGTGATGTCGGATGGAAAGTGACATCAGAGTGCAAGTGACGCAGGAACAAAGGTGACAGGTAGAAATTTTTCGGCCCAACAGTACTGGGGAGCAGAGGGTGTCTGTATTTTGTGTTGACTATATTTACTGTTTTGCCATAGGCAAAATAAATATAGTAAATATAGTTAAAAGTCAGTCTTGGTTCTCTTGCTAGATTCCCATTTTTTTGAGACTATTTGTATTTTGTGTTGGACACCTCAAAAATGCTGGGCAGCCTGCCCAATCAAATAGTAGTGGCATAACAGACTGTGAGTCAGTCTGGTATAGCACACGTTTGTATAATACTGGCACCCGTTTATCGTTTTATCTATATCCCCTTAAGAATACCAAAAAAACTGCCTCCTTCATATTTGAAGGGGGTAAGGGGTTGTCTTAAAGGGTTTTTTTTTGCATTTATGCAGTCCCCCAATGTTTTGGGTTACTGTGGCTTTTTTGCATGCTGGGGTTAAATTTGGGGGTTTTTTTAAGGGTGAAATCTTTTTGTTCCCCTATTTGGTGAAAAGTTTTGGGTTTTCTCCCTTTTAAAAATCGGTTTTGGCCCTGTGTTTTTTTCCCTTTAAAAAGAAAAGGGGGCGGGTTTTGGCCTCTTTTTGCGGGTTTCCAGCCCTCATTCCACCCTTTTTGAGCTATAGTATGGCCCTGTTTTTCCCGTTTTTTTTTTGGGGTTTTTGTTACGGGTTCCCCCCAAAATTAAAACCGTGCCCTTATTTTTATTTTTTGTTTCCTTAAAGAAGCAAAGACTTATTTTTGGGGAAATGTCTTTTTTTTTTAAAGAACAAGAATTCACATTTTTTTTTTGAAAAAAAAACTAACAAAACATGTTTAAAATAGTGTAGTAAATTTCTTCAAAAAAATTTCAGCAAAAGCCCCAAAACTCTGATTCCCCAAAAAAAAAGCAATATGTTTTTAAAATTCGGGGGTGCCCTTATTTTCGGGAACAGTTTAACCATTTTTTTCCCAATTTTTTCCCAAAGGGAATTTGATTTTGGGTATAATTTGAAGCACCCCCACTTTCAAAGCTTTTTTGAAATGACAATTTTAGTGAAAGCCCCCCCAAGTAAGGGGGAAAGGCTCTTTTTCACATCCTTTGTCCGGGATGCCTTTTTCCGTTTCTGTCATAGGAGCAAAAAAAAAACCAAAATTTCAAACGTGAAGATCTATCACTAAGGGTCCCATGATTTATACTGGGGCTTTTTTTCGGGTAAATTTTAAAAAAGAATAATGTGCCCAAGGGCCCCAAAACCAGAGTTCCTAAAACCAATGTAAAAAAAAAAGGCCCTTTATTAAATCATGGTTTGATGTGCTTGAGTTTTAACCAGTGGATTTAACATACAGCAGTAAGGGTTTGTTCACACACTTTTTGGTCCGTTTTTTGTATGGTTTTTTTTGGATCCATTTTTAACCTGCGAAAATGGATGAAAACCTGAAATCCAAAAAGCGGGTCCAACGGAATAATGCAAAGTTTTGGGTTTAAACCCCCTTTTTTTTGGTGGTTTTGCATGCGTTTTAGGACCCGTTTTTTAAATGCTTTTTTTAAATCAACCAAATCAAACTGTTTTTTAAATTTAATTTGCCTATCAATGCCCCAAAAAAAAAACCCCCTTTTTTTTTACCTAGTGTCTTAAAACTGTAAAAAAACCAATGTTTTAAAACCCTTTCCCCTTTTTTTTTTTTTTTTTTTAAAAAACCCAAATAGTTTTCAAACCCCCCCATGTAAATGTTTAAATTAAAAACCCATTTTTAAAACAAAATTATTTTTTAAACCCAAATTTTATATCCCTAAATATATTTTTTTTTCATTTTTATAAATCCAAATTTTTATTTTCAATTTTTAAAACCATTTTAATATTATAAAACCATTTTTTTATATATAAACCTATACAAAAGAAAATTTTTAAATTTTTAAAAAATTTACTATTTTATACTTTTATACGTATTAATAATTATTTTCATTTAAAATACTTTTATAAAAAATATATTTTTAAAATACAAAAAATTTAAAAACCCCCCCAAAAAAAATAATTTTTAAAATTTTTATATTTAATTTAAATCCAATGCATTTTACGAATGCGTTTTTGGCATCGAAAGCGGTTCCAAAACGAACCCAAAAAATGCTGCGCTTTGGGTTCCCCGTTTCCCGGGACCCAAAAAAGCGCACCCCCCATTATTTCCATGGGGGTTTTTCTTTGGAAAAACCCATAAAGGGAATTGACATGCCCAATTTTTTAAAACCCCGCTCCAAAAGCGGTTTGTGAAAAGCGCATGGGGCGATAAACCCCGTGGAAACAGCCGTTCCCTTTTCCATTTGTTTAAAGCAGTTTTAATCACCCCTGATTAACAAAAAAGGATCCATAAAAGGATCACAAAAACTTAGTGTAAAACAACCCCTTAATAGGACCAGGCAGTGTATAAATTAAGTTAAAAATTCTCTTTTTAACTTTTTTTTTTCCAAATTTTTCCCCTTGAAAATTTGGAGCTGCAGTGTGGAATTTTAAAGGGCGTTTTTACAGGGCCAAATCCCGGGGCCGGGTTTTCCCGGGCCGGTATTTGGGTCCTGTTTTTGCGCCCGTCCCCCGGGGCCGGGGGGGGGACGGTTTTTCTCCGGTTGACGGAGAACGCCCTCCCCCCCCCCTTTGGGGGAAAGCACATCTTCGGGTGGGGAATCCGGGAGGAAAAATTTTTCTTCTAAAATTTTTTTTGAGCGGGAACCGGGCCCCCCCGGCAAAACCTCCGACGGAAAAACCCTGTGCATTTGGGGTTGCTGCACAGGTTTTGCATAAGCCAATTGTGCTCATTTGGGCCCCGGTTTTTCAGGGGGTTCAAAAAAAAACCCCAAAGGCCGAAAAACCCCCAAATTCCCGTGGGGACAGGGGCCAAAGGTCAGGGGTGATGCTATGAGTCCCAGAGGTTTTCCCTTTGGGGAATTTTGCGGGAAAAAATTAAGGGGAAAAATTTTGTAGCCCGCAATAATTTAAAAGTGATCGACTGGGTTCATTTTATTAAATATATTTAGGCTCCTGGTGCCCTTTTTGAAAATAAAAATAAAAAATAAAAAACCCTTCCCTCCTCTTTTTTTTTAAAATTTTTTCCACACTGCCTCCCCCCCAAGTTTTCTGTTGATTTGGCTGTGTGGTTGGCTCAAGACTGCTGCAGCTATTGATTGCCTTAAGCAGTCAGGTGGCAATGTTTAAATTACTGCCTGGAGCCATTCACTTCTGAACAGTGATGTCTGCCAATGGCACGTGACTACTGCAGCCTATCAGTGGTTTCAGTGGTCTTGAGCTGACTGTAGCAGCCAGAGTTCAACAAAGGAACATCGGACGGTAACGGTGCGTTCCCACGGCAGAGGACAAATACCGTTACTGTTTTGCAGCCATCCCCACGGCCGCGAGGGGAAGGTTTTTCTCGACGATGAGCGGAGAAAAGCCCTCCCCCTTCCCATTCACAAGCACAGACGGAAGATTGTGCTTGTAGAATGTTTTACGGGCGGAAAAACCGCCGGACAGAAAACCCGTGCAGTGGGGACTGCTGCATGGTTTTTCCATAGATCCCCATTGTACTCATTTTCAGCTGGTTTTTCAGGCGGTCCGCAAAACCGCCAACCGCCTGAAAAACCCGCCAGAAACCCGTGCCGTGGGGACATGCCATAACAGCACTGGAACGGTGGTGAGAGGGAAGGAGAGTATGGGCTTTATTTTATCAAGATGACAGTTGCCTAAATATATTTCATAAAAATAACCCAGAAAACCCTTCTAACAGTCCCCTATGTGCTGTTTTGTTGACTTACTTTTCAAAAGTAACAGATCCAGGTATTAAAACTACTTATTTCAACCAAATTAGGTCTTAGGATGTTCCGTCAATTTATATTCAGTGGAGGTCCAAATCTCAGTTTCTTCAGTGATCATCAAAATGAAGGGGCAGTGGTATTTGTTTGTGTCCCCATCACAGTGATGTCTGTGCCCCATCACAGCTGTGTTTCCTACTGGAGTTCAATCCTGTTCCCTTGAAAGAACAAAAGTGCAGTACATTCTTATGGCATCACTGATTTGACAGGGGTTGAACCCCTACCAATTATTTCTTGACATAAATTCATTAACCCAATGTCAGGCCATCAATAAAACAGAATGTAATTCATTTAATTTTCTCATGCAATCTCTGCTCTTCACAGGACCTTCTTCTCTGTTCTTGCCACCTCCTTTCACAACCGTCTACAAGACTTCTCTCGTGCTTCCCCCATAATCTGGAATTCACTACCACAACACATCAGACTTCAACTCCTTTATTAGTTTCAAAAGCAATCTAAAAGCCCATCTCTCCAGGATGGCCTACAACCTACAATAACCCCACTGCCCTACTCCACCCCACAAACATGTCTGCCCCTCACCTTCTATCTCAATCCTCCTACCCTATAGATTGTAAGCCTTCATAGGCAGGGTTCTCTCACCCTCTATACCAGTTATTAGACACTTAAGGGGACGCCGACTCGCCAGTTCTACCTCTGTTTTTAGTAGTGTATGATCCGATAGTATATTTGAAAGTGTCTCACAGCACTTTATAGATGTGTCCCATTCTATGCCAAAAGTATTCTTTGAAACTGGTATGGATTTGCACAACAGTTTCGCGGCAAACTTTGGCACAGTTTTGGTACATTGTACGACTCTAGCGCGACATTCCCCCGCATCTTTGGTGCATTCAAAAGTGTGGTGTCTGGCGCAGATTGCTCAGAGTTCTGGTGTACGACGGTTCATACATCTAGGGCTTGTTCACACGACGTTTTTGTGATCCGTTTTATGGATCCGCAAAACGAATCTAACAATTGTCAGTGTGATTAACATTGCTTTCAATGGCAAAAGTGCATCGTTGTTCTCACGGGAGATCGGCGATGCACTTTTGAGGGCTCTCCTGCGCTCCGCTTTTCGCATCTGCTTTAAGAATTGACATGTCAATTCTTATTGCGTTTTACGCAAGTGAAAGCCCATAGGAGATAACGGAGTCTGCTTTTGGCACCTGTCCAAAAGCGCTCCACACTCCAGGTACGTGTCAGCGGCACTTTGCATCCTGAAAGCGGATGCGAAAAGCGCAGTTGGCGGCTGGACGGGGCATCGGTGGTGAGCGGCGGCGGCTGGACAGACGGGGCATCGGTGGTGAGCGGCGGCGGCTGGTCGGACGGGGCATCGGCGGTGAGCGGCGGCGGCTGGACGGACGGGGGATCGGCGGCTGGACAGGTGAGGTGCTGGAGGGGGATGGATGGCTGGCTGGCTGGACAGGTGAGGTGCTGCAGGGGGATGGATGGATGGCTGGACAGGTGAGTTGCTGCAGGGGGATGGATGGATGGATGGTTGGGGAGGTGAGGTGCTGCAGGGGGATGGATGGATGGATGGGGAGGTGAGATGCTGCAGAGGGATGGCTGTCTGGACAGGTGAGGTGCTGCGGGGGATGGATGGATGGCTGGTTGGGGAGGTGAGGTGCTGTAGGGGGATGGATGGATGGAGGAGGAGGGAGGGCTGGGGAGGTGAGGTGCTGAGGGGGGAGGGAGGTGGCGGGGGAGGTGGGGTGCTGGGGGGGGATGGAGGGGGTTGGGGAGGTGAGGTGCTGCGGGGGGAGGGAGGGAGGCTTGGGGAGGTGGGTGCTGCGGGGGGGGATGGATGGATGGCTGGGGAGGGGGGGTGTGCGGGGGGTGATGGATGGTGGATGGATGGGGGGGGTGAATGTGCTGGGGAAGGTGTATGCTGGGAAAAAGGGGGAGAGAGGAGGGATAGATCTGAAAACGCTTCCCGGAAAGGGACTAAAACGCAACCCAAAAAGTTTACAAACGGATCAAAATAAATTTATCAACTGTTGCTTTTTTTCGGCCCGTTTATGGATGGTTTTCACCCCTAAAAAAACGGATCAGTAAAAGGATCAATACGTTGTGTGAACAACCCCTATAAAACGGGGCTGAAGTTTGTTTGGTAAAAAGAAACCCAAAGGGGGCACCCCAAAAGGGACATTTTTGATTAGGGCTGCAACTTTTTTTTTTTGGTGTTTTGGCCAAAAAAACTGATAATGTCGCCCTTGAAGACAAAAGGGTAAGAATACTTTTGGTGAAAAAGGGGAACTTTTTTATAAAGTCTGGAGACATGAATATACTGTCGGATGTACATTTTAAGAATGGTAGAGTGGCGATTTTCCCGGGCAAACATGTTGGCAGGGCTGAGGTGTGTTTGGCCAAAAAAAATGTTGTAGAACCCAATTATGCATCAAACACGCAAAAAAATTTTTGCAAATTTATGCGCAAAACCCAGTGGGGAAAAAGTACTTAGTCAGCCCCCAATTGGGAAAATTTCCCCCAAATTAAAAAAAGATGAGAGAGGCCTGTAACTGAATCATAGGTCGACTAAACTTGAGGACAAAAGGGGAAAAAAATCCAGAAAAATCACATTGTTGATTTGGAAAGAATTTATTTTCAAATTATATTGGAAAATAAGTATTTGGTCACTAAAAAACAAGGGTTTCTGGCTCTCCGCCTGGAACTTTTCTTTAAAAGGGGTCCTCTGTCCTCCCCCTCTTCCCGTAGTAATGGCCTGTTTGAATTGGTTCGTTAAAAGACACCCCGTATTTCCTCGTCACATCCAAAAATCCCCATGGTGAAGACCAAAGAGGTGTGAAGGACACCAAAAAAAAAGTAGCCCTGCAGGGTGGGAAAACGAATTTCAATAGGCAAGCAGTTGGTGGAAGAAATCAAAAGTGGGGCAAGAATTGAAAAAGGAAGGGAAAAAAGACCACTGATAAATTCCCCTTGGGGGGTCAGAGCAAAATCTCAACCCCGTGGGGTAAATGACAAAGAAAAGTGAGAAAAACCCGAACCCCCATGGGGGACCCAGGAATGGTGAGAGAGCTAAAAAAGTTACAAGGTTACCATCAGCAAACCTCACCGGGATCAGATCCTGCGTGCAGATGGTCCCCTGCTTAAGCCCGTAACGTCCGGGGGCCCTTTGAAATTTGCTGGAGGCATTTGGAGATCCCGAAGGGTTTTTGGGGGAAAGTATATGGTCAATGAAACCCCAAAATAAAATGTTTGGTAGAAAACACAACTCGTCGTGTTTGGAGGGAGAAATGCTGGCTGACCAAAGAACACCCTACTCTGTGAAGCATGGGGGGGGAAAAATTATGCTTTGGGGTTTTTTGCAAAGGGACCCGGTGACTGTCCGTGTACAGAATGAAGGGGCCTGTTTCGTGAGATTTTGGTTTCAAAACCCTTCCACAGCAAGGGATTGAAGATGAAAAAGTGTTGGGTCTTTCACCCTGACAATGATCCCAAGCCACGCCGGGGGAATGAAAGGGGTGGCTTTGTAGAAGCATTACAGGTTTTTGGGTGTTAGAGTCTCCAGATCAAAACCCCCCAGAAAAAAATTTGGGGGAGTTTAAAGTCGTTTGCCCGGACGCCCAAAAAAAATACTGCTCTAGGAAAATCTGCATGGAGGGGAAAAGCCCAACATACTGCAACGTGTGTGCCCAACCTTTTTAAGACTTACAGAAAAGTTAGCCTTGTCATGGCAAAAAAGGATAAAAACAAAAATATTGAGAGAAAAGTTGTATTGACCCCAAAATTATTTTCCCCATAATTTGCAAAAAATTCTTTCCAAATCAGACAAGCTGATATTCGGGATTTGTTTTCTCATTTTGTCTCTCATAGTTGAGGTCGACCTATGATGTCAGTTACAGGCCTCTCTCATCTTTTTAAGTGGGAGAACTTGCGCAATTGGTGGTTGACTAAATACTCTTTTTCCCCACTGTATGCTGTGCAAGGCATATCACACGGCAGATTTATGAACTCACATATGACAGTTTCATACATACTGTCGCATTATACACTACTCTAGAACTGGTGTGTCGGGGCCAAGTTTCATACATGTTGCCCTTAGTGTTGCCATTGTATTCTTTTTGGTCTTATGTTATGTATGTGAACCCCCTTTGAATGTACAGTTCCCTGAAATGAATGGCACTTTAAAATAAATATTAATTCAATAATAGGATGCACTTATATTTTTTAAAAACTTATGATTAAAAACCTATGCTGCATCCAATATTTATCTTCTAAGACCTTAAACAGAAGAGCCTCCCGGTGCCATTTTGCTTCTAATTAGAGCTGCAAAGTCATCAAAGACCGTCTAGTTTTCGGGAACATTTTTTTGCTCAGCTACGTGTTGACCCTTTTATTAAACATTAACACTGTTCTCATGAACTACTCTTTTGAAGGACACAAACTAACATTGCATGTAAACGAGCAATGAGAGAGTTCCTTTGAGCTTTGTCTTTGAAAAGGACCATCCAGTCATGCACAAATTGCTGAACCAGACATAATATCTGCATAGACACATCATTATCCAGCTCAAAAGAATGAACACTCATAACCTATAACCACAGTCTCAGAGCAGCGCAGATGTGTCCGTTTATCGGCCGAGACAGTGAATGTGAAATTATGATACCTGGAAGACACACTGGAGGAGCAGATGTTTTTGTTTAAGTCCACCTCGTACAAGCTTTCTCCTCACATGTTGTTTGTGTCTAAACTTTATTACCCCTCTCTCTCACCAGGCCGTCTTGCATCACCACCTCGTTGACTGAGACGGTTTTATTCATATTTAGCGCACAGATAGCTCGTTGCTAACATCCACTTCACAGTTGTTCCTTCCAAGTTAAATAGTTACACTTGGAGATTACAGCATGGTTTGGCACTGGATGGAGCTGAACTATGCAAGCAAGGAGATGATAGGTTCCATCACAGCACGGGTTACGAGAAGGTCCCTCCTTGTGGAAATGTTTATTTTCTGCTTGATGGTGTCCACTGTTATTTATTTGTTTGTTTTATTGCTATACTTTATGAGCTGTGATTTCACCTTTTTTCCCATTTTCCATACATTTACTTTGCTTTGATCTGATGTTATTTTTATAACTTAGTGACTTCTTTTCTGTTCCCTTAGAAGAAGGGAAGAATCCATTCCTTGTTTATGTATCCAAACATAAAGTTCCATTTAGAATGTGTATAGAAGGGGAAAGTTGTGATAAAGCAGACAAAAATGCTTACTGCATTTGATTTTTTTTTGTCTTTCCATGGTCAACAAATCAGTCTTTATTTAACATAGTTATGTTTTCTACCAGTCTATGGTTTCCGCTGTAACAGACTTAACAACTTAAAAGGGTTGTCTTACCACGCTGTTTCACAGAGCCAAAAGCAGCTTGGTCAGGCTGTGTGTGGTTCTATGACAGTGATTAGCATATCAAAACAGTATTCAAAAGTCTGCTAATTACTCTGACATGAGAGCAGGAGATGTTTATCTAAAGTCCAGAGAATTTTCAGAGCTAAAGTAAACAAAAGTAATTAATCTCCTTTGTTTGTTAGATCAGATAATACTCAAGCTGCTAGCAGTTCTGTGCTATAACATCATCCCTGCTATCAGAGAAGGCAAACAGCAGGCGAGAGAAGGGCAGAGCAGGTCAATAACCCAAAAAGCCCGAGTGCATTCAGAGCTGATAAAATCACTTTTATCTCCTCAACAAAGTAAAATAAGCAAAGCAGTATATTTGGAAAACACCTTCATTTACTGTTCCCTACATGTTAAAAGCTGATCTTTGTAGTGAGACAACCCCTTTAATTTCCTTTATGTCAGGAACACTTGTATAGACATAGAAACACCAGGGTCAAGTTCATTAAATGATTGATTTTATTCATTTATATAGTGCTGTTATATTCCACAGCGCTGTACAGAGAGTGTCATTCTTCATTTTGGTCCCTGTCCCCATTAAGCTACGATTAAGAAGCCTCGGCTTCGAAACGCATCAGTTTCCTTCAACTGCATGCTATATCTGCTCTTCCATGCATGGGTTATTTTTTGTATATATATGTTTTTTATTTGCAATTAATAAAGTTTATTGGAATTTTTAACATTATTGGGTGGTGGATATTGTAGCGGCACTTGGACTCTTTCTGTCCCTATTAGGGCTCATAGTCTAAATTCCGTGTTAATATTCCATTTTATCAATATGTTTTTTGAGAGTGAGGGAAACCAGAGCTCCCATAGGAAACCTATGCAAACATGGAGAGAACCACTTGCAGTTATCTGTGGTGGGACCCCAACACAGCAAGGCAACAGTGCTGACCACTGAGCCACCATGATGGCCAAAGCCAATCAATTACCATCTTGTTTGTCATAAATTTTCCTCCTTCCAATGATTTTTTTTTGAGTTTCAGAAACAGGTAATAATCAAAAGGTGCTGTATCAGATGAATATGGCAGAAAATTGAACAATTTTAAAGCCAATTTAATTTAGTTTTTGGGGCCTTATGGGAGGGGTACATTATCTTGCGAAAACAAGATGCCTTTGGAAAATTTTCCTCATTGTGTTTCCACAATTTTGGCCCAAAGTTTGGTTCACAGAGTTGTGCGTTGTTTTCCCTGATTGACTTTCAATGCTCGAAGTAATCTGTGAAAATGAAGCA
This sequence comes from Phyllomedusa bahiana, assembly GCA_025379985.1. Classification (NCBI taxonomy): domain Eukaryota; kingdom Metazoa; phylum Chordata; class Amphibia; order Anura; family Hylidae; genus Phyllomedusa; species Phyllomedusa bahiana. Next base: position 106,835 of record JAODAL010004823.1, on the reverse strand, counting down.
ATCCTTGTCCCAGAAAATGGAGGCAAGAACATTTCTAGCAGCAGTGGCATAGCTGATGGGGGTGTTGCGCCACGGGCGGCGTGTCTCCTATTGCATGTCCCGGGCGGCACTTCAGTGACATGGATCAGAGATGAGCGCAGTCACTACTCCAAGTCCCAGAGCCGGCAGTTGTCATGTGTCGCCCTTGCTCTCCTGCCGGCCCGGGACACATCATCGGACAGCGATCATCCCAGACAGGCAGCTCCTTACTATGCAGGCTCAGAGCACAGTAAGTTTGTAAAGTTAATTTAAAATGCAGCCCCAGTGGAGTGGCGCCACCGCGGCTTATACCGACACACAAGCAGGCACACTGTATAATGTTAAATATATAGTGTGCCTGTAATGTAAATGTGTATTCATAATGTATACACATTACAGGCTGAGGCACACATTATATGTTATGCGTATAAAGTGTGCTTGTAATGTGTATACATTATGTGACATGATGTTGGCTGGTGTGGCAGAAATGCTGGGAACTGTAGTTCCACAGTACCATAGGTACAAAACATATAAAGTGTTCCTCAGCCTCTAATGTGTATACATTATGTTACATAAGGTTGGCTGGTGTGGCAGAAATGCTGGTAATTGTAGTTCCACAGCAGTAGCTGTAGAAACTACAAATACAAGCATACCACACTAGATATTTTTCAAGACCTAAAGCATATCTAGTGGTGTGGTATGCTGGTACTTGCAGTTCCACAGCAGCAGCTAAAGAACGACAAGTACCAGCATCTGTGCCACACCAGAGAGTCTGAAAGATGAGGTACTATAGGTGCCACAAAATATATAAAGTGAGAAGGGTGGCAAACTCGGGGAGAGCCCTGGACGGCAAAAGCACTAGCTACGCCTCTGTCCACGTTTTTGGATCATAATGATGAATCCAGGTTTCAACTATTGCAACAAGGTGAGCCAAAAAGTTGGATTGCATTTTTTATTGTTAAATTGATTGCAAAGCCACTGTGTTGTCACTCTCATTTGCTTTTGATCTGTAATGAAACATTTCAGTATTTATTTTGTTTACGGATAGTTTTTGTCACGTTCGTGTCATCTGGCTCTGGTCGTCGGCGAAGGCCGCTGCGACCATAACTGCGGCCTTACTTTTCTTGTGTGAACACTGTCTTCCTTCTGGGACTCTAATTGAATCCTGGCCAACGCCCGTGGCCAGGAACTTTCCAGCACTCTCTGGGTTAATCTCACTCTCAGTGATTGACAGATTCTGCTTCCTATCACCTCGGCTCTCTTTCCTCCCCTTCCCTATTTATAGCCACCACTTCCTTCTATCTTTGCCTGCTATAGGTTTTTTCCCTGTAGTTCGCCGTATTTGCTTCCTTGTTCTATGCTCTCCTGACCTTTGGCTTTGGACCCTGGTTTTCCCCCTCTGTCTCACGTCTCTGTACCACGTTGCCCGTACTGTTGCCGACTTTGGACTGCCCCCGGTTACCCTCTTGTCTCACGCCTCTGTACCTCGTTGCCCGAACTGTTGCTGACTTTGGACCGCCTGACTACTCTTTTGTTTGGTGTCTGTTTGTCCCGTCTGTGTCACACTTATAACAGTGCAGCTACAGTCTTCTGGTTGGGGGCCGCCTGTTAAGGAGTCGGGTTCCCCAAAAGGCAGGGACAGGGGCTGGGATCAGAGTCAGGGCCCACTTGTCTGTGTGTGTGTCCCTGACCAGTCCCTGACAGTTTTAGGCTATGTTCACACGATGTATTGTGGTGCGTACAGTACGCGCCGCAGTACATCGTGTCTTTCGGGAGCTGGCGCCGATACGCACGTACACTATGAGAACTGTGGATTACTGTAATTTTGGCGCGCATCTCGGCCATATTAGGGCGCAAATAGGCAGCGAAATGCACGCTGAAATTCCCCCATGTGAAAATACCCTTATTCTTTCCGATTTTTAAGGAACAATATGAAAAACGCATTTGTATAAGAGAGTCAAAGTCTCTCATGCGCATTTTAGTCCAATTTGTTTATTATCCAAAATTATATCATGGACTTCATCAATGTTTTCTTTTCTTCTGTGTTTAAAAAGAGCAATCTGATTTTTAAGGGCTGTATAAGATGGACATTGATCTCCAAATGTTGTCATCACACATTTCTTTACCAGACAACTTTGTCTATGCAAGGAATTAGGAGCGCTTCATCAGATAAACCTAGCTCCAGCCACTACAAAGAAGATTGTACTCATTTGGATTAAAAGACAACACAAAATGGTGTTCAAGGGTCTGATACTTGCATGTATGTAGTTGTAAGAAACAGATCAAGGAGATTTTAATAGAAATTTTTCATAGCGATAACTAAAGCATTAAAGCAAAACCACATCGAGCCTAAAGGATTCCCAGCAGTCCTCCTCCTCACGCTGTTTATCCCTCATATTTTTTGATCTCAGACAAATGCAATTGTTTGTTTATCGTCATATATACACATGCACAGGAAGCATGTGCCAAATCTGAGTGTGCTACAATTGCATATGGATAAACTTCCTGAAAACTCCCTTCATGACCTCAACTTAAATGAAGCGTGATGAGACCTTTGCTCTTTTGTCAACAAATAACTTTATGAATCAAAAGTTTTCTCTACAGCTGATAGCCTGGGTCTAGAAATGGGCGAATTGAATCTAACGAAGTGGAATTCATTTAGAATTTCAGGAAAACTTCGGTTCTGAACGAAGTCGAAGTTTGGGGTACTTCGGGTGAACGAAGTGTGCTTTTGATTGATAAAATGGCTGCGAGCACATGGCGCTACATGGGGCAAAGCACTCTGGGAGGAAGAAGGGCATAGCCTGCATGACATGTGCAGAGATGAAGCCAATCAGAGACCGGCGGGATTCTGTGACGTCACCGCACTATATAAGTCCGGGTGCGACGCCGGGAGCTCATACCGCTCTCACTGTACTGATCAGGGAAGGTGCTGCTGCGGCTGATTGTTACTGAAGAACTGATTTTTATACAGCGATTTTTGTGGGGTGTCTCAGCTTGTCTCAGAGACTGCTTCTCTTAATGTTCTATTTCTAATTTTTTGGTGTATTGGATCTGAAGTCCAGTGTGCGTCCACTGCAGCTGCATATACATTTTAATGCTATCTGCTCACAGCACATTGAATATCCAAGGGGGATCTAAGCCAGTTCCTGTTGTATTCATTTAAAGAAACAGCGTTTTTATAATACAAATACCACTTCATTTTTGGCTGCTCAATTCTTTTGCGCAATTTACATCCAGGGGTTAATTAAGCGTTGATTTTCTGCTCTGGTGACTCCAAGAAACCGTCTTTTTCACCGCCAAAAATTTTAATTTTCCTGTACCATAATTCACAAGCGAAGGTTAATTACAATTTTTTCTCTTGTTGTGTAGCGTAGAAAACACGCAATTGTAACACGCTACAAAGCTAGTAGTTTCTGGTTGCTCAATTATTTTGCGCAATTTACATCCAGGGGTTAATTAAGCGTTGTTCTGCAGTTGTACTCAGTAAAAGAAACTTTGTTTTTCACCGCCACAGAAGAAATTCTGTAGCATAATTCATATCCGAAGGTTAATTAAGCCTGTTTGTGCTTTTATATTCAGTAAAATACACAGAGTTTTTGAACGGCACATACAAGTCAATTTCTCCTGCCCATTTGTGGAGCGCAATTTATATCCAAGGGTTACCCAAGCTTCTTAGTGGGTTCATTTGGAGTCAAATACAGGGTGTGTATTTATCATATACAGATATCTTCATCAAACAGTGTCTGTACATTTTAGAACAAACAGTATGTCAGACAGAGAGGTGGCAGGCTCTTCACCTGCGAGTGGCAGAGGCACAAACATTCCTGGAGCAGGTCGCAGCACAGCAAGGGGACGTCACAGCAGGGGTCACTCGGTGAGGCCACAACTGCCGCTGTCATCTAGCGGCCGTGTACTGACTAGCAACCCAATGGTTCTTGATTGGTTGACTAGGTCATCCACTTCCTCCCAGATGACATCTGACAACCCCAGCCAAGAGTCGGTGGGAACGTCAGACACAACCTTAGTTGGCATGCCCCAGTAGCGGGTCAGCGGCCCTCACCCGTCCTCAACCCGCCTCTGTCCCATCCAGTTCCCTTTGCCAGAGATCTACTATGTGGTCTGGGCTCAGCGCCACTATATAGCGAGGATGAACAATTTGAGGAGGGCAGTCAGCAGCTACTTGGCAGCGAAGAAATGGGGCCAAATATCGCCTGCTTCTTGCAGTAGGCGGCAAAGTATAGATGTTGAGAGTGGCAATGGGAGGTCATGTTGTGAGGGGCAGCCTCTGCATACCAAGACCGGTGATGAGGACAGCAGTGACGATGAAACACAAATAGATGATGATGTAGCCGACCGCACTTGGGAGCTGGGTGAGGCAAGGGCTTCATCCTCGTCAGGAGAAGAGGGCGTCAGCTTGCACGTCAGACAGCGGCGCAGCCAGCAAGTGGGTCGTGTGGCCGTGAGTCAGCAGGATAGCAGCAGTGTGAGTTCGGGAGCCAAGCGGACACGGGGTAAAAAAACCCGCTTCGCAGGTCCAAGAAAGTAGCGGCAACGGGCTCAGCGAGGCAAGCGGCGGCAGTAGTCACTCAGTGCGGAGCGTTGGCCGTAAAATCCGATACTCGGCGGTGTGGCGAGTTCTTTGCTAAGACACCGGAGGAGCTGAATACGGGTATATGTAGAATCTGTAGCAGAAAGTGAAGCGTGGCCAGGGAGCTAACGTTGCACCACGGCCCTGCGTCACCACATGCAGCGTCACCATCCGGTGGCCTGGGAGAAACGTGGCTCAGATGTGGTGGTCCATCCTGCCGCCGCAGCAGTGGCCAGTGGCACGCATGCCATTGCAGCCAGTCAAGGCTCCACCACATCTGCAGAAGGGAGCTGTTTCTCTTTGACATCATCTCCCGGTCCAGATGCTCCTGCTCCTCGCTACTCATGGCGCCAGCAGTCGTTCAGCGAGGCGATTGCAAAGAGACAACAGTATGCGTTCAAACCATCCTAAGGTGCAGAAGCTGACGTGCTCCTGTCCAAGTTGTTGGTACTGCAGTCCTCCCTTTCCAAATGGTGGATTCTGCACCATTCAGAGAACTAATGGCTTGTGCCGAGCCGAGATGGAGAGTTCCAAGCCGTAATTTATTTTCCAAAAAGGCAGTACCAGCACTTCATAAATATGTAGAACAGAAGGTGGGCCAGTCCTTGAGCTTATTGGTTTGTTCCAAGGTGCACGGCAGTGCGCATGTCTGGAGCTGTAACTAAGGTCAGGGCCAGTACATGTCCTTTACGGCCCACTGGGTGAATGTGCTTCCGGCCCAGGCACACCAACAACTTGGACAGGAGATGCTGCTTTCTCCTCCACGTTGTCAAACTGCTGCTCCTGCGCCAATGTCCGCCTCCTCCTCCGCCACCACCACCATCTCAGCCTCCACAAGTACTGCTCCATCATACCACATGAGCAGGGCACAGCGGTGTCATGCAGTTCTACACCTGGCTTGCCTCGGCGAACGAAGTCACACAGGGGAGGAACTGCTCCGCGTCATGCAGCAAGAAATCGATGTGTGGCTTTCTCCGTGCCAACTGCAAATCGGAACCATGGTGACGGACAATGGGAGGAACATGGTGTCCGTGCTGCACCGAGGAGGGATGGTCCATGCACCCTGCATGGCGCACGTGTTCAATCTGGTTGTGAAAAGGTTCCTGAAGTCTTCCACCGATCTTCAGAAGATTTTGAAAATGGCAGGAAACTGTGCATGCACTTCATCCATTCCTACAAAGCCAGGAAGCCCCTCCTCGAGTTGCAGCGGCAGAACGGCCTCCCCCAACACACTCTGATATGCGATGTTTCCACCCGTTGGAATTCCAGCCTGCACATGTTGGACCAACTGTATGAACAGAGAAGGCCATTAACGATTTTTGATGATCCAGGCGGACAGAAGTACTCCCTGTGTAACTTTGTTGTCAGCCAGTGGCAGCTCAGCGTGACACCTGCCGTTTGTGGAGGCCAATCGAGGAGGCCACGGTATTTGTCAGTCGCCAGGACTACGGGATGAATAACGTCATTCCACTGCTTCATGTCCTGGAACAGATGCTGAAAAATCTGTCTGGGAGGGGACTGGAGACGTGGCGACTACATCTCGTGGCCACATGAGTCCGGTGGGGACTGAAATGGAGGAGGAGGAGGAGAGGACATTGAGCAGAAGCATTGTCTGGTGAAATTAGTGGATTTTCTACCCAGGTGACAAGAGAGGAGGAGCAGGAGTAGCTGGAGGAGGTGGATGGAGATGAGGAAGACGAGGCAGATGACCCGCAAGCACCGTGGCAGTATACAGTGGAGATGGAGGCAGGGAGCCCCTCGGAGTCACTTGTGCAGATGGCCCGCAGCATGATTATTTGCCTGGCTAGTGACAGCTGAATAGTCAGCATCCGGCAGAGGATGACTTCTTGCTCTCCACCCTATTGGACCCTCGCTACCGGTCCAAAATGGGAGCCTTTTTTCCCAGCTATTGAGAGGGAGGACAAACTCAAATGCTATAGGGAAATCCTCCGTAATCAGTTCGCTGCTGCCTATGTGCGGCATCTTCCCTCCTCTGACAGGTCTGACCGGGGGGTTCCTCAGCGCTCACGTACTACTGCCGCGGCTGCTGGAGGAAGGTGGGGGGGTAGGAACAGTACCAGCTCCATCAGCATAACATAAGTCTGGAGTACATGATGAGCAGCTTCCTTCACCCGCCTAGTGAGGAGGGTAGTCGACAGCAGCAGCAGCAGCAGGACCTGGAGCAGTCCCTGAACCAACAGGTGGTGGCCTACTTGGACAGCACTCTGCCACCCCAGTTTAAAGATCCGCTGGACTACTGGCAGCCAAACTGATGTGTGGCCGCAACTTGCTGAGTTTGCAGTGGAAAGCTGTCCTGCCCGGCCAGTAGTGTGGCATCAGAGCGGTGTGTTCAGTGCGGCGGGGGCCATCGTGTACCCCAAGGAGAACCGCTTGTCCACGGAAATTGTGGAACGACTGACCTTTGTCAAGATGAATCAGGCGTGGATCAGCCAGGATTTCCACACACCAAATGCCTTAGGCATCAACTACATCAGCCATGACGCCTCACCCAAACTGTGAGAAATGAGTCGGTTCAAACTACCTGCCTCAGCCACTATTCTGATGCCGTCACCCGCCTGATGCCACACATCTGCTGACAGTTTCTCCATCTGCCACCAACCATCTTTACCAGGGACTGGTATTGCCACCCACCTCCACACTGTGTCATTGTGCCACTGTCTGACCTAAATGCTGCTGCTGTGGCTGCTGCCGTGACCTACACACTGTGTCATTGTGCCACTGTCTGACCTCATGCTGCTGCTGTGGCTGATGCCGTGACCTACACACGGGGTCATTGTGCCACTCTTTGGCCTACTCCTGTTTTTGCCACCTCCAGAATGTCATTGTGCCACTGTCTGACCTCATACTGCTGCTGTGGCTGCTGCCGTGACCTCCACACTGTGTCATTGTGCCACTCTGTGACCTATTCCTGTTTTTGTTACCTCCAGAATGTCATTGTGCCACTGTCTGACCTCATGCTGCTGTGCTGCCGCCGTCACCTCCACACTCTGTCACTGATGCTGCCACCTGAGCTCTCAGCTTGTTTTTTCCACTTTCTCTGGCATGACTTTAATCAGCTACATTCCCCCTTCAGTTTTTTGGTCAGTTTTGCCCTCTTAAGTGCCCAGGGAATTTTATAGTGAAGCGATTCTAAGAGCGGCGGCAGTCATGTGCGTGTCATACTAAAACACAACATTGTATGAAGACCAAACCAAGCTCCCTCTGCAATTTAAGCATGGCACAACGTTCTACAGCACCCTGCAGGCTCTGTGCAGCCTGGAAATAGCTGTTTTTTAACGTGATTCGTCCCGAAGTAATTCGGAACGAAGTTATTTTTTGCCGAGAAATTCGGCGAAGTGAACGAAACGAATTTCGGGAAATTCGCCCATCTCTATCTGGGTCCATTTGCTTATGTGAGTGTTTTAACTATAACATATCATTGATTGTCCAAGATATGAGAAAAGCTGGTTACTTCAACTTTCCAAAATGAAGACCCCAAAGGGACATATGGACGGGCGTTGTCGTTCTGAGACAGTCCCACTAAACTCGTCAGGTGGTATATGCTGCCCTATTTGAGAGGAGGATGTAATAGAGGGAGAGGAGCTGAGGTCTGTGATATATAGCGTTTTATGATAGAGGAAGAAGCGGCTTGTGATATAAGGTTTAATATAGAGGAGAGAACTGACTTGTGTTTATTGGGGTTATAGATGGGGGAGAGAAGCGAGCTCGTATATATAGGGTTATAGATAAGGGAGAAAAGCTGACTCTGTGATATAAGGGTTATATATAGAGGGAAAAAAGCTAGCTCTTTTATATATAGGTTATAGGAAAGGGGAGAAACACCTTGTAAAAGGATTTTGAAAACTAAGTCCTACAAGCAAATTTTCAACTCCCCCATGAAGTCATTTCTCAAAGTTGAAGAGCTCAGCCCTCCCTCTATCAATAACCCATATATACAGAGCCCGCTTTTTCCCTCTATCATAAACCCTATATTCACAGAGCTCAGTTTTTCCTCTACAATAACCCATAATCACAACTCCGCTCTCTCCTCTATCAATAACCCTATATTTTTATTATTTTTTATTTTTTTTTTTTACATTTTTATTTTTTGTTTTTTTTTTCTTTTTTTTAAATCCCTTAAGGGGGAACTGTTTCACAATTTTTAAAAAAAAAAAATAAAAAATTTATATTATAATTAATAGAATTTTTGAATCATTCAATCTTGTCAGTCTCACACAGTGTTCGGGCAGCCACAGTCTGCCCTGATCACGGCTGTTACACAGACAGCCTGGGGCCATCTGGGTCCCCAGGGCTGACTGTGCAGCCGTTCTCCAGCTCTGTCGGGGGCCCGGCATTACGATCACCCACAAGCATGGGAAACCCTTTTTATTGCCTGCGTAACGCACCGCCGCAATCAAAGGTTAAAACACCGGTTTCCAGTTTCCCTCTTTCTCCCCAGTGCTCGCAGGACATGCTCTGGGATCGGGGCTGTACTATACAGCCCCGATCCCAGTGCTGCTGCGGCGCCGGGAGCCGCAAACCCCCCAAGTCTGGGCGTCGCTGTAGACGAACGACCCGCACCGGCTGACGCCAAAAGTCAGTGGACGGTCATTATGGGGTTAATTGGTTTTCAACCAAGGATCCCACAGTGCAGCAGCTGTGCACAGGCAGCCTCCAATGCCCACAGATTTCCAGTCACTTTGCTGTTACTCTGTCAACCCTGCGCAGACATTAGTGGTCACAGATTTCACCTGCATGTAGCTGCCACACTGTAGGTCCCCGGTCTCCGGAAATTCAGAAAATTCTCTACATACATTTACAGTGTTCCCTCAACATACACTATTCATTGCTTCTGAGATGAACATTGGATGTTGAGACCATAACTCTATGGAAAACTGGGAATTGGTTTGAAACCCCCAAAAACGTCCCCAACATAATGGAGAATAATGATCAAAGAAAATGAAGCAGATACTAATCCAGATAAAGCGCATCTTTCCATATAACATCAGAGAGAGCTGCTGGAAGCAGGAAATCACTTTCTATGACAGGAGCTTCTTTGGGTCATGAACTTTATACACAATTGACCAGAAAACAAATGAAAATGGGGCCCTCACCTGGTGCCCAAAGGAGCTGCTCATCCTGGCACATGTAAAGAGCAGTACAGGAAATGTAGTACCGCACTGTACTGTAGGAGGCGCTATAGACCGCCAATCACTGCATGCACCTCACTAATACTTTTAAGAGCAGTACAGGACATGTAGTACCCACTGTACTGTAGAGAGGCGCAATAGACCACCAGTCACTGCATGCACCTCACTAATACATGTAAGACAGTACATGACATGTAGTACCACACTGTACTGTATAGTGGCGCTACTAGACCACCAATCACTGCATGCACCTCACTAATATATGTAAGATCAGTACAGGACATGTAGTACCACACTGTACTGTAGAGAGGCGCTACTAGACCTCCAGTCCTGCTGCAGCTCACTAATACATGTAAGAGCAGTACAGGACATGTAGTACCGCACTGTACTGTAGAGAGGCGCTACTAGACCACCAGTCACTGCATGCACCTCACTAATACATGTAAGAGCAGTACAGGACATGTAGTACCACACTGTACTGTAGAGAGGCGCTACTAGACCACCAGTCACTGCATGCACCTCACTAATACATGTAAGATCAGTACAGGACATGTAGTACCACACTGTACTGTAGAGAGGCGCTACTAGACCCCCAATCACTGAATGCAGCTCACTAATACATGTAAGAGGAGTACAGGACATGTAGTACTGCACTGTACTGTAGAGAGGCGCTATAGACCACCATCACTGCATGCACCTCACTAATATATGTAAGATCAGTACAGGACATGTAGTACCACACTGTACTGTAGAGAGGCGCTACTAGACCACCAATCACTGCTTGCAGGGCACTTATACATGTATGTGGAGTACAGGACATGTAGTACCGCACTGTACTGTAGAGAGGCGCTATAGACCTACCAGTCACCTGCATGATCCAGGACAATACATGTAAAAAGCAGCAGTAACATGACATGTAGTCACACACTGTACTGTAGAGCAGGGTCTACTAAGACCACCAGATCCACTTGCATACACCCACAATATATGTAAGATCAGTACAGGACATGTATACGCACTGACTTAGGGAGGCGCTACAGACCCCCAAAACACTGTTTCACCTCACTAATCTGTAAGAGTAAGCGGAATGTAGTACCGCATGTACTGTAGGGGGGGCGCTACTAGCTGCCAATACTGCATGCACCTCACAATACATTTAAGACATACAGGACAGTAGTACAGCACTGCTGTAGAAGACTTAGACCACCAGTCATTGCATGCACCTCACTAATACATGAAAAGCATACAGGACTTTTTATCCACACTGTACTGTAAAAGGCGCTAAAACCTAAATACTGCTGCACTGCCTAATACAAGGGTTTACAAGTAAAATGTTCATAAAACAGTCAGTTAATCACATGAGCTGCAGATCAGCAGTATCTGTGATATTATATGTTGAGTGAGGGTTCAAGATACAATGTCCCTGGAATCTCTCCCTCTGTCACTCTGGTGTCCCCCACCATTCCTTCAGCAATGGCATCACGAGACAGTGCTGATGCTTGCATGAAGTTGATTCAAGACTACTGAGACCAGTAATTGGCTGTAGAATCACATGAATATTTTACATGACATCATTCCTGAAGGACTGGCAGGGAAATCTGGAGCACTGGTAGTACTGGAGGTGTGAGGGATTTCTGGGTGGGTTTAGAGCTTTTTTTTTCTGTTTCCTGATATTTCCAACTCATAGATAATTTTCTGAAAATCCTGGACAAAACCTTTAAAGTGAATGTCCATTAAAAAATACTGTATATACTGCACTGAGGCCACAGCGGTTCAAAAAAGAAAAAAAACCTAACACCTAGCTGTCCCCCCCAGCTGCCACTCCGAAGCTCTTGGCGATCTGTTCCTCTTCACTTTCAGGTTCTGAATCCAACACAGAGGAGAAGCTCCCGTTCTATTCACTTACAATAGAGGACAAGCTTCTCCAATGTGTCAGGACCAGAAGCCGGAAGTCAGGAGGAGCGGCAGTGGTGGGGGACAGCTAGGTAAGTATTAGGTTTTTTCATTTTTAGGACTACCTGCGCCCTAATGCAGTATATTTTAATGAACAACCCCTTCAACTTTATGTTCTAATGTCTAACATGGATTTCTTAGGCTGTGTCATAAACAGAAGCTACAACACTATGCTGAATCTAATGAAGGGGAAGATTGACAGGCTCTATGTCGTGTTAATCTTGCCATCAAAAGTTAACTGATGATGGAGGATCTAAATGGAACCCAGAACACAGATGTGAGCTAAATAATCTAACATAATGGCGCACATACAGTATTTCACAAAAGTTTGTACACCCCTCACATTTTTGTAAATATTCTATTATACCTTTTCGTGAGACAACATTGAAGATATGACACTTTGATACAATGTAAAGTAGTCAGTCTACAGCTTGTATAACAGTGTAAACTTGATGTCCAATCAAAATGACTGAACACTCAGCCATCAATGTCTAAACCACTGGCAACAAAAGATAGCGTACCTGTCAGGGCTAGGCTGTGCTCAGGCTGCAGGGATCAACAGGCTGCAGCGGCTGATCAGCGACCCCACCCTGATACACATTCTGCTGGGAGCTGTGTGAGTGACAGAGGTCCAGCCACTCCGGACAGGGGGCATGTCGGACCAGTCAATGGGAGGACCCGGAGGCCGCTCCAATCAGCTGCAGGGGCGGTATCCAAGAATCCCATTTAAACTCCCTGAAGGCTGAGTGCAGCGCCTGTGATATTCCTGGCTACCTTGTGTTACTTGTTCTTATGTTTTGCTTATCCGTATACCTGACCCCAGCTTGTCATCTGATTTTGTACCTCGCTCCCGTTCGTGTTTGACCTCGGCTTGTTTACGTTTCTCCCTCTGGTTCTGATTTGTGGCTTTGGCGTTCCTATTTATTATTGACCCGGACTGTTTGACTTTTCTTCCTCCTGACGGCCCCAGCACTTTAGCAGCGCAGGGACTGTCGCCCAGTTGCCGGCTGCCGCCTAGGGCAGCACGTCAAGCAGGCAGGGACAGTGGGCTGGGTTCCAGTCAGGGCTCACTGCACCTCCCTTGACGTGACAGTACCGCTAAGTGAAACTGGTCAAATTATGCCCACTTTGCTATTTTCCCTCCCAGTGTCATATGATTCGTTAGTGTTACAAGGTCTCAGGTGTGAATGGGGAGTAGGTAAGTTAGATTTAGTGCTATCGCTCTTACACTCTCTCATACTGGTCACTGGAAGTTCAACATGATACCTCATGTTGAACTTCAAAGAAGTGTCTGAAGACCTGAAAAAAGAATTGTTGCTCTATATAAAGGTCAGCCTAGGCTATAAGAAGATTGCCAACACCCCGAAAGCTGCAGGACGGTGGCGAAGACCATACAGCGGTTTATCAAGACAGGTTCCACTCAGAACAGGCCTCGTCATGGTCGATCAAAGAAGTTGAGTACATGTGCTCAGCATCATATCCAGAGATTGTATGAGTGCTGCCAGCATTGCTGTTCAAACCATAGGCTGTGCACTGCATCAAATTGGTCTGCATGGCTGTCATCCCGGAAGGAAGCCTCTTCTAAAGGTGATGCACAAGAAACCCTGCAAACAGTCTGCTGATGACAAGCAGACTAAGGACATGGATTAGTGGAACCATGTTCTGTGGTCTAAAGAGACCAAGCTAAACATATTTGGGTCAGATGGTGTAAAGTGTGTGTGGCGGCAACCGGGTGAGGAGTACAAAGACAAGTGTGTCTTGCCTACAGTCTAGCATGGTGGTGGGAGAGTCATGGTTTGGGGCTGTATGACTGCTGCCAGCAGTGGGGTGCTACAGTTCATTGAAGGAACCATGAATGCAATGTACTGTGACATACGGAAGCAGAGCATGATCCCCTGCCTTTGGAAACTGCGCTGCAGGGCAGTATTCCAACATAATGACCTCAAACACACTTGCAAGACAACCACTGCCTTGCTAAAAAAATAAAGGTATAGATGCTGGACTGGCCAAGCATGTCTCTGGACCTGAGCATCTGTGGGGCATCCTGAAATGGAAGATGGAGGAGCGCAATGTCTCTAACATTCACCAGTTCTGTGATGTTGCCATATAGGAATGGAAGAGGATTCCAGTGACAACCTGTGAAACTCTAGTTAACTCCTTCTGAACGACGACACGTATTTCCCATTGAAAGCAATATTAAACGGCCTGTTACTTATTTGTAACTGATTTCGGAACGGATTTTCCATCGTAAATATGGCGGCAAATGAAATAAGCCGTGTGAACGAGCCCTAATAGTGTCAATTTAGACCAGATAATCTAAAACGGCACCAGATTAATCACAGTGGCTCATGCTGTTTGAGAAGTCTGGCACATGCTTAGACATTTTTATATAACTTTACACCACCTATTAGTTGGCTTAGTTTGTGCTTTTTTTGGGGCACAATTTTGCTAACTAAGCCATACCACCTTTTCATGAAACCATGCCCCTTATAATATAGCCATGTCTCTTTTGTAGGACATACCACAAAAGGGTCTAAAACCTTTCTAAACCTCTTTATAAATTGCCATAGTAAGTGTTTGTTTGAGTTTCTTTCTAAATGTACATCAAGTACATTGGTGAAAGGAATGTACAACAGTTCCCCTATACAAGTGCCTACAGGTCAATAGTCATCACACAGGTTGACAAACAGCAACCTGTATTTTATTGAAGGATTAGTGAAGTGCATGCAAGATTGGTGGTCTTTAGCGCCTCTATACAGTACAGTGAGCTACTACATGTCTGGTACTGCTTATACATGTATTAGTGAGGTGCATATAGTGTTTGGCAGTCTAGTAGTGCCTCTCTACAGTACAGTGCGGTACTACATATCCTGTACTGCTCTTATATGTATGAGTGAGGTGCATCCAGTGGCTGGCAGTCTAGTAGTGCCTCTACAGTACAGTGCGATACTAGATGTCCTGTACTGCTCTTACATGTGCCAGGATGAGCGGCTCCTTTGGGAAGCAGATGAAGGCAACATTTCCTTTTTTCTGATACATTGTATATAACGTACATGACCCAAAGAAGCTCCTGTCCTTAATGTACAAAGTGATTTCCAGCTTTCAACAGCTCTTTCTGATGTAATATGTAAGGACTTGCTTTATCTGTATTAACTATGAATGCATTTTTGTTTCATTCCCATTTTGAACTATGTTAGGGACATTTTGAAGCTTCAGAACCAATTACCAGTTTCCATAGACTTATGGTTTCAACATACAGTGGTTGTCCCAGAACCAATTAATACTGTTTGTTGAGGGATCACTGTATATTAACTCCTTAACGACCGCCCACCGTCTTTTGATGGCGGAGATTTCATGTTGTTCGTCTGCAGCGGCATCTTTTGACGTCGCTGCAGACATCTGAGTTTGCGGCTCCGGGTGCCACAGCAGCGCTGAGAATGGGGCTGTACTCCTGCGAGCACCGTGGGGTGGGGGAAAGCTCCGCCCCACAGTGCTTTAACCCTTTGATTGCCACGGATCATCGCAGCAGTGCAATCAAGAGGTTTCCCTGCTCGGTCGGGTGATCGGAACACCCGGTGACCCGGCAGAGCCTGGGGAACGGCTGCACAGTCAGCCCTGGGGACCTAGAGTAGCCCCAGAGCTGTCTGTGTAACAAGCCAGTGATAACTGTGTGCTGTTCTGATGACTGCCTGTGTCAAAGTGACACAGATTATAATGCATTAACATACACTCACCGGCCACTTTATTAGGTACACCTGTCCAACTGCTCGTTAACACTTAATTTCTAATCAGCCAATCACATGGCGGCAACTCAGTGCATTTAGGCATGTAGACATGGTCAAGACAATCTCCTGCAGTTCAAACCGAGCATCTGTATGGGGAAGAAAGGTGTTTTGAGTGCCTTTGAAACGTGGCATGGTTGTTGGTGCCAGAAGGGTGGTCTGAGTATTTCAGAAACTGCTGATCTCCTGGGATTTTCACGCACAACCATCTCTAGGGTTTACAGAGAATGGTCCGAAAAAGAAAAAACATCCAGTGAGCGGCAGTCCTGTGGGCGGAAATGCCTTGTTGATGCAGAGGTCAAAGGAGAATGGGCAGGACTGGTTCGAGCTGATAGAAAGGCAACAGTGACTCAAATAGCCACCCGTTACAACCAAGGTAGGCAGAAAGAGCATCTCTGAACGCACAGTACAGCGAACTTTGAGGCAGATGGGCTACCAGCAGCAGAAGACCACACCGGGTGCCACTCCTTTCAGCTAAGAAACAGGAAACTGAGGCTCCAATTTGCCCAAGCTCATAGAAATTGGGACAGTAGAAGATTGGAAAAACGTTGCCTGTCTGATGAGTCTCGATTTCTGCTGCGACATTCGGATGGTAGGGTCAGAATTTGGCGTCAACAACATGAAAGCATGGATCCATCCTGCCTTGTATCAATGGTTCAGGCTGGTGGTGGTGGTGTCATGGTGTGGGGAATATTTTCTTGGCACTCTTTGGGCCCCTTGGTACCAAGTGAGCATCATTGCAACACCTTGTTGAATCTATGCCACGAAGAATTGAGGCAGTTCTGAAGGCAAAAGGGGGTCCAACCCGTTACTAGCATGGTGTACCTAATAAAGTGGCCGGTGAGTGTATATGAATATGCTAATACATTACTAAGTGAAAAAAAGGTAAAACAGTTATCCCTTTATGGGATTTAAAAAAAAAAGTAAAAAACATAAAAAATGTATAAAAAAAAAGAATAAAAAATAAATAATAAAATAAAAATAAATATTTAATAAAAAATAATTGTACATACATTACACACACAAAAAAAACCTACACATATTAGGTATCCACACGACCATAATACCCTGTAGAATTAATCTAACAAGTTATTAAGTGTGAAATGTGAATGGTGTAAAAAAATGTAAAAAAACAAAAAAAGTTTTAAAAAATAGAAATAAATTCTGCACTTATTTATAAGTGAACTTAAACTATTCCCCCATAAAGTGCAACTCGTCTCGAATAAAACGAGGCCTCATCCAACTGCGTCATTGAAAAAATAAAAAAGTTACAACTGTTGGAACGCAAGGAGGCAAAAACTAAAAAAATGTTCTG
The DNA here is from genome assembly GCA_025379985.1 of Phyllomedusa bahiana. NCBI lineage: Eukaryota > Metazoa > Chordata > Amphibia > Anura > Hylidae > Phyllomedusa > Phyllomedusa bahiana. The sequence continues at coordinate 90,026 of JAODAL010004823.1, read as the reverse complement.
GTCATTAACTACTTTTCAGGCGTTCGGCTTAAGGGGTTAATACTGCTAAATGTACTTCATATTTGTTTAGACTAACATTAATTAAAAGGGTTCTCTCGTTAGAGACGATTGACTGAACCCCACAGGTCCAGCTTTGGTCTAACCACTGATTTTGCCAGGGAAAGCCATAGCTGCAGGAAAAACATAGGATTACACAATGGCCATTCTTGTAACACATGGCTGTCCATGTAATACATAGACAACTTGAGTCCAACCTTAATGATGTCCATGATGTCTAGGATTATCTTCATGAGCTAGAATATAAAGAAAATGTGTTCTTCTAGTAGATCAGAAGATGTATGGTGGATCCTTCAGTCAAAACACTTAGCTCATCTACATTGGGCCCAGGTCTTGAGAACTCGCCTGGATTTGGCAGCTGCAATGTTTCGTGCCAATAACTACAACATGACATAGACTTCTCCCTTTCTGTGCGTACGTTTAATGTGCACAATTTAGTTCTTAGACGCAATCAGAGCATTTTAAGACCTCTACAGGGGTTAAGCAGATGTAATATAAAAAAATGTGAACAGCAGACTGGAGCAGAGGAAGGAACAGTTATGTCAGCGCAGACAGCGATCCAATGTTATGATGAATCCCCATAGCAACAGGAAAGTTCGGGGTGGGTAAAAATAGCAAAGTTAATATGCCAGGAGTTTCAGGATTTCTGCACTGTGTGAAGCGAGAGACATATGTTCTTATTTAAAACCAGGAGGGAAAAGTTCTGGGCTTTTATGAATCCGTTATGTCTTTTTTTTTTTCTAAAGTATGAAGGCTGCAGAATAAGATTTCTCCATCCTTAGGCCAAACATGGAAAAGGCACAACGCACTGGGTTAAGCAATGTCTTACTAGATCCATCCCTAGAGATACTATTCTTTGTTAAATGCATCTTTCACAAGGAGGTCTTGGAGTCATTTCAGACGAGCGCTGTACCCAGACGAGATGAAAGTCATTCTCTGATATATGTTATTTTTAATATGTTTTGTCTCTTCTGGTATCTTATTTTTCTTTTGTAGCTGGTTGATTTCTCATTGGCGTTGTCTACCCTCATTTAATCCGCACTCGGTTTTTGGCAAAAGTTACATTATAACAGTATATTTATACTACATTCTTGTGGTACAAATGACTTATTTATTACTATATATTTATAGTAAGCAGACGTGAGTGCATCCATATTGCTTCCCATCTCCAGTAAGGTTCTTAATTTAACTTCTCTTCGGTTTGATTCATACATGTACTTTTTACATGCGCATTTTTTATGTAGTTTTTAATCCAAAGCCAAGAGTAGATCATAAAGAAAAGTATTAAAGGGGTTGTCTCATCTCAAAGTTTCATAGGATGCATGAATGAAATAATGCTGCTTTGCTCTGTCACTTCCTGGTCAAGCTGTCTGTAATTAGCATATGAGCTCCGTGTATTCAGACTTTTCTGTTTATTATGTTTATTAGTCTAGATTAGCTAAATTAGCTTCTACCAGGACAGGAGAAGCTGCGGAGCTAATGTAAACAGTAGAGTAATTACTGTCTTGTCTGAAAGATCAGATAACACACAAACTCTCACTGCCAGCTGTGACCTGTGTAATGACATCACTCCCTGCTATCAGATAGAACAAACAGCAGGGGAAAAGGAGTACACAGGTCAGTCACTTGGGAAACCTGAGAGAGCTCAGACGGTGATAAAATCACTTGTAGCTCCTTAACAAAAAAAGATGAACAAAGAAATATATTTGGAAAACGTCTTCATTTTGTGTTCCCTACATTTTGAAAGCTATTCTTTGTAGTGGGACAACCTCTTTAAGTAAAAACCTGAATGTTTTCTCTACGTTTATATATGTGTAAGGCTCAAAGTTCACATCATATACAGCGGGTGAAATACGTATTGAAAACGTCATCAATTTTCTAAGTTAATATATTTCTATATTTGCTATTGACATGCCGAGGATCGTTGCCTTATTGCAGGTGCATTGTACTCCATGTGAGTAGATGTTTTATACGAAGTATTAATATTATTTAGTAGTAGGTAGTTATCTAAGCCTTTCCTGGAGCCCTCACCTGTTCCTGCTGTGACCAGCTCCTGGGGCGGCCATTCCACAGATTCACTGTTCTAATTGTAAAAAATGCAGTGGTCATTTGACATTAACTGAAATCACCATTTGGAAGTTAGAATTGCAAAATGTGATGTCAGCCAAAGATACGTTCCCAATTAGTGGCTGCAGCTTTGACATCCCATTCAATTTAAGACCGGAAGAAAACAGAAGAACGATGGTGAATGAGGACGGTGCAGAACTAGATCAGAGGCGAGTATAACTTTTTTATTTTAAAACGGCAGCAGCATGCTCAACAAATAATAAAAAAATATACTGGATAACCCCTTAAACTAAAGCATGCTTTGAAGTATAAAAGATAAAAAAGTTTCTAGGGGAAAGAAAATTCAAATGCAAACTCATGCTGTTCGATGCAAAAAGATCACCCAGTGCTACAATAAAGCAGGTTTTTAATTTTTAGGGATAATGTTAAATGCTGGATATCCTGCAGCTTAATCATAAGAGAATTACACTTAACACAGGTCTTCATACCCCATCAATGAAGAAACAAAAATGTATACAGTATTTAGCTGAGGAAGAAGTGGAGGTTACAGACTGTTAGCCACATCAGCTGTCTAGAAGATCCTTCTAAAAGACCTTACTCAAAATATATACAGAAATAAACTTATGGTTTGTCCAGTGGAAAAAAAAAAACATCTTCTAAATAATCTCTACCAAAAGTAGGCACTTTTATACATTACATTACATTTTCTGTGGGTTTTCTACAATTCTGCATCAGCTGTTTGATGACAAGAAGCTCAGAAGTTCTTTATGTCGCCACACAAAGAAAATGGTTCTGTGTAGAGCCCAGGAGATCACGTGTACAAAGCGGAGTGTCTTTTTTAAGTGCAGCTTTCGAAGCCACAATCCTTTGCCCTTCCTCCAAAAGTTTTCAACATGATGGAGTTGACAGAAGGTGTGCAGTGAAATTGAGAGTTGACGTTAAGGTTGGGAGAGAGAGAGACAAATCACAGCAAAGGATTTGTCAAAAAGCATTTCTTGAAAGATTTTCAGACAGCAAATGCTGCTGCTCATCTGCAGAAAAGGGAGGACACATGCAGCACAGGTACAATTTTTCATGAAAAAGTTAAAAAAAAATCCACAAAATAATACTTATTAACCCCAAGACCATAAGAGAAAAAAAAAAAAATTAAAAAATCCCCGACTTACACTGTTCTGACTTACATCTGTCCCCTAGTTACAAACGGAGATTTATGGTGCATGCTGGCACTTGTAGTTCCATGTTCCACAGCAGATAGTAACTGTGGAATGACAAGTGCCAGCATGCCACAGCAGCACATGAGGTTAAATGTTCTTAACAGGGGCAGAGACAGCAAAACAAATACAAAAACCCTTCCCTGCACTATCCAAAACAAAAAAAAAACCTTTTGTGCTGGAGTTAGATTTAATAAAATACCTGTTCCGACTTAAATACAAATTCAACTTAAGAACAAACCTGCAGTCTCTATCCTGTTTGTAACCCAGGGACTGTCTGTATTTATGTACAACAGTTAAAACATTATAGTTAAGACTTCTTTATGTTCTGATCAGCTAGATACTGTGAGAAACTTAGAAGACAAACATTACATTGTTGGAACAAGTCACTCATACTTTGACATAGGAGACACAATGTGGCAAACACTTGAGTCTTCTTAGAAGCACCTGGGTATTTATAACTAATTCATGGCCACATGCGCTTCAGTTCTCCCGCGTAATCCCACATGCAGAAGTGACAGTTCATTTAGCAGAATGACATTATTAATCAAGATAGAAGGCAACCTGTATGCACAGGGGCATTCCTCAGCTTCCCATCCATTTCTAAGATGTCCTAGGAGGAATCACCTTTCACTGGTATGCCATGACTTCTTCAAATGATTTCTATCACAGCAAGAACATGTAACCCCAGACATGGTTGCAAAGACACACGTCTGGTATGTTGCTTTACCAAAGAGCTAAAACTTGCAAAGAAAATTTACATTGAGAATCCCATACAGATGTACTAGTCACAGTAGGAGTTATAGGTTGGACTCGATGGACCTGTGTCTTTTTTCAACCCTGTCGGCTATATAACTTTGTATTAGTAGACTGGATTATTACTAGAGATGGGCGAATTGATTCTAACGAAGTGGAATTCGTTTAGAATTTCAGGAAAACTTCGGTTCTGAACGAAGTTGAAGTTTGGGTACTTCGGGTGAACGAAGTGTGCTTTTGATTGATAAAATGGCTGCGAGCACATGGCGCTACATGGGGCAAAGCACTCTGGGAGGAAGAAGGGCATAGCCTGCATGACATGTGCAGAGATGAAGCCAATCAGAGACCGGCGGGATTCTGTGACGTCACCGCACTATATAAGCCGGGGTGCGACGCTGGGAGCTCATACCGCTCTCACTGTACTGATTAGGGAAGGTGCTGCCACGGCTGCTAATGATATCTCTTACTGAAGAACTGATTTTTATACAGCGATTTTTGGGGGTGTCTCAGCTTGTCTCAGAGACTGTTCTCTGAATGTTCTATTTCTGATTTTTTGGGTATTGGATCTGAAGTCCAGTGTGCGTCCACTGCAACTGCATATACATGTTAATGCTATCTGCTCACAGCATATTGAATATCCAAGGGGGATCTAAGCCAGTTCCTGTTGTATTCATTTAAAGAAACAGCGTTTTTACAATACAAATACCACTTCATTTTTGGCTGCTCAATTCTTTTGTGCAATTTACATCCAGGGGTTAATTAAGCGTTGTTTTACTGCTGTGGTGACTAAAAGAAACCGTCTTTTTCACCGCCAAAAAATAAATTTTTCCTGTAGCATAATTCATAAGCAAAGGTTAATTACAATTTTTTCTCTTGTTGTGTAGCGTAAAAAACACGCCATTGTAACACGCTACAAAGCTAGTAAGTTTTGGGGTTTCTCAATTGTTTGGCACAATTTACATCCAGGGGTTAATTAAGCGTTGTTTTGCTGCTGTGGTGACTAAAATAAGCCGTCTTTTTCACCGCCAAAAAATACATTTTTCCTGTAGCATAATTCACAAGCGAAGGTTAATTCCAATTTTTTCTCTTGTTGTGTAGCGTAAAAAAACACGCCATTGTAACACGCTACAAAGCTAGTAGTTTGGGGTTGCTCAATTGTTTGGCGCAATTTACATCCAGGGGTTAATTAAGCGTTGTTCTGCTGCTGTGGTGACTAAAATAAACCGTGTTTTTCACTGCCAAAAAATACAATTTTCCTGTAGCATAATTCACAAGCGACGGTTAGTTACAATTTTTTCTCTTGTTGTGTAGTGTAAAATACACACCATTGTAACACGCTGCAAAGCTGGTAGTTTGTGCCTGCTCAATTCTTTTGCGCAATTTACATCCAAGGGTTAACTAAGTATTTTTCTGCAGTTGTACTCAGTAAAAGAAACTTTCTTTTTCACCGCCACAGAAGAAATTCTGTAGCATAATTCATATCCGAAGGTTAATTAGCCTGTTTGTGCTTTTATATTCAGTAAAATACACAGTGTTTTTAAACGGCACGTACAAGTCAATTTTTCCTGCCCATTTGTGGAGCGCAATTTATATCCAAGAGTTACCCAAGCTTGTTACTGGGTTCATTTGGAGTCAAATACAGGGTGTGTATTTATCATATACAGATATCTTCATCAAACACTGTCTGTACATTTTAGAACAAACAGTATGTGAGACAGAGAGGTGGCAGGCTCTTCACCTGCAAGTGGCAGAGGCACAAACATTCCAGGCCCAGGTCGCAACACAGCAAGGGGACGTCGCAGCTGGGGTCACTTGGTGAGGCCACAACTGCCGCTGTCATCTAGCGGCCGTGTGCTGACTAGCAACCCAAGGGTTCTTGATTGGTGGACTAGGTCATCCACTTCCTCCCAGATGACATCTGACAACCCCAGCCAAGAGTCGGTGGGAACGTCAGACACAACCCTTAGTTGGCATGGCCCGGGAGCGGGTCAGCATCCCTCACCTGTCCTCAACCCGCCTCTGTCCCATACAGTTCCCTCACCCAGAGATCTACTATGTGGTCTGGGCTCAGCGCCACTATATAGCGAGGATGAACAATTTGAGGAGGGCAGTCAGCAGCTACTTGGCAGCGAAGAAATGGGGCCAATATCCCCTGCTTCTTGCAGTAGGCGGAAAAGTATAGATGTGGAGAGTGGCATGGGAGGTCATGTTGTGAGGGGTCAGCCTCGGCATACCAAGACCGGTGATGAGGACAGCAGTGATGATGTAGCCGACCGCACTTGGGAGCCGGGTGAAGCAAGGGCTTCATCATCGTCAGGAGAAGAGGGCGTCAGCTTGCGCGTCAGGCAGCGGCGCAGCCAGCAAGTGGGTTGTGTGGCCGTGAGTCAGCAGGGTAGCAGCAGTGCGAGGTCGGGAGCCAAGCGGCCATGGGGTAGAAAACCCGCTTCGCAGGTCCAAGAAAGTAGCGGCACAGGGGCTCAGTGAGGCAGCGGCGGCAGTAGTCACTTAGTGCGGAGCGGTGCCGGTAAAATCAGCTACTCGGCGTTGTGGCAGTTCTTTGCTAAGACACAGGAGGAGCCGAATATGGGTATGTAGAATCTGTGGGCAGAAAGTGAAGCGTGGCCAGGGAGCTAACGTTGGCACCACGGCCCTGCATCAACACATGCAGCGTCACCATCCAGTGGCCTGGGAGAAACGTGGCTCAGATGTGGTGGTCCATCCTGCCGCCGCAGCAGCAGCGGCCAGTGGCACGCATGCCATTTCAGCCAGTCAAGGCTCCACCACCTCTTCAGAAGGGAGCTGTTTCTCTTTGACATCATCTCCCGGTCCAGATGCTCCTGCTCCTCGCTACTCATGGTGCCAGCAGTCGTTCAGCGAGGCGATTGCAAAGAGACAACAGTATGCGTCCAACCATCCTAAGGTGCAGCAGCTGACCGTGCTCCTATCCAAGTTGTTGGTACTGCAGTCCCTCCCTTTCCAAATGGTGGACTCTGCACCATTCAGAGAACTAATGGCTTGTGCCGAGATGAGATAGAGAGTTCCAAGCCGTAATTTCTTTTCCAAAAAGGCAGTACCAGCACTTCATAAATATGTAGAACAGATAGTGGGCCAGTCCTTGAGCTTATCGGTTTGTTCCAAGGTGCACGGCAGCGCGGACGTCTGGAGCTGTAACTACGGTCAGGGCCAGTACATGTCCTTTACGGCCCACTGGGTGAATGTGCTTCCTGCCCAGGCACACCAACAACTTGGACAGGAGTCGCCACTTTCTCCTCCACGTTGTCAAACTGCTGCTGTTGCGCCAATGTCTGCCTCCTCCTCCTCCTCCACCTTCACCATCTCAGCCTACACAAGTACTGCTCCATCATACCACATGTTCTACACCTGGCTTGCCTCGGCGAACGAAGTCACACAGGGGAGGAACTGCTCCGTGTCATGCAGCAAGAAATCGATGTGTGGCTTTCTCCGCGCCAACTGCAAATCGGAACCATGGTGACGGACAATGGAAGGAACATGGTGTTCCATGAGCCATCTGGTTGTGAAAAGGTTCCTGAAGTCTTCCACAGATCTTCAGAAGATTCTGAAAATGGCCAGGAAACTGTGCATGCACTTTATCCATTCCTCCAAAGCCAGGAACATCCTCCTCGAGTTGCAGCGGCAGCACGGCCTCCCCCACCCCACTCTGAAACGCGATGTTGCCACCCGTTGGAATTCCAGCCTGCACATGTTGGACCGACTGTATGAACAGAGACAGGCCATAAACGAATTTTGATGATCCAGGCGGACAGGAGTACTCTGCTGTGTAACTTTGATATCAGCCAGTGGCAGCTCATGCGTGACACCTGCCGTTTGTTGAGGCCATTCGAGGAGGTCACGTTATTTGTCAGTCGCCAGGACTACGGGATGAATAACGTCATTCCACTACTTCATGTCCTGGAACAGATGCTGAAAAAATCTGTCTGGGCAGGGGACTGGAGACGTGGCGACTATCTCGCGGCCACATGAGTCCGGGTGGGGACTGAAATGGAGGAGGAGAACATTGGAGCAGAAGAATTGTCTGGTGAAATGAGTGGATTTTCTACCCAGGTGACAAGAGAGGAGGAGCAGAAGCAGCTGGTGGAGGTAGAAGGAGATGAGGAAGACGAGGCAGATGACCCGCAAGCACCGTGGCAGTATACAGTGGATATGGAGGAAGGGAGCCCCTCGCAGCCAACTGAGCAGATGGCCCCTCAGCATGCTGATTTGCCTGGCATATGACAGCCGAATAGTCTCCATCCGGCAGAGGGATGACTTCTGGCTCTCCACCCTATTGGACCCTCGCTAACGGTCCAAAATTGGAGCCTTTTCACAGCTATTGAGAGGGAAGACAAACTCAAATACTATAGTGCGGCATCGTCCCTCCTCTGACAGGTCTGACCGGGGAGTTCTTCAGTGCTCACGTACTACTGCCGCGGCTGTTGGAGGAAGGTGGGGGGTAGGAGCAGTACCAGCTCCATCAGCAGCAACCTAAATCTGGAGTCACTGATGAGCAGCTTCCTTCACCCGCCTAGTGAGGAGGGCAGTCGCCAGCAGCAGCAGCAGGACCTGGAGCAGTCCCTGAACCAACAGGTGGTGGCCTACTTGGACAGCACTCTGCCACCCCAGTTAGAAGATCCACTGGACTACTGGGCAGCCAAACTGGATGTGTGGCCGCAACTTGCCGAGTTTGCAGTGGAGAAGCTGTCCTGCCAGTAGTGTGGCATCAGAGCGGGTGTTCAGTGCGGCGGGGGCCATCGTTACCCCAAGGAGAACCCGCTTGTCCACGGGAAATGTGGAACGACTGACCTTTGTCCAGAAGAATCAGGCGTGGATCGGCCAGGATTTCCACACACCAATACCTTAGGCGTCAGTCTGGGTTCAAACTACCTGCATCAGCCACTATTCTGATGCCGCCACCCGCCTGATGCCACACATCTGCTGACAGTTTTTCCATCTGCCTACCACCATCTTTACCAGGGACTGGTATTGCCACCCACCTCCACACTCTGTCATTGTGCCACTCTATGACCTCATGCTGCTGCTGCTGCTGTTGCTGGTGCCGTGACATCCACACTGTGTCATTGTGACACTCTTTGACCTCATGCTGCTGCTGCTGGTGTTGCTGCTGTGGTCACCTCCACACTGTGTCATTGTGCCACTCTCTGACCTCATGCTGTTGCTCCTGCCGCCGTGACCTCCACTCTCTGTCATTGTGCCACTCTGTGGCCTACTCCAGTTTTTGCCACCTCCAGAATGTCATTGTGCCACTGCCTGACCTCATGATGCTGCTGCTGTTGCTGCCGTAACCTCCACACTGTGCCATTGTGCCACTCTGTGGCCTACTCCTGTTTTTGCCACATCCAGAATGTCATTGTGCCACTCTCTGACCTCATGCTGCTGCTGCCATGACCTCCACACTGTGTCATTGTGCCACTCTGTGGCCTACTCCTGTTTTTGCCACTTCCAGAATGTCATTGTGCCACTCAATGACCTCACGCTGCTGCTGCTGTTGCTGGTGCCGTGACATCCACACTGTGTCATGGAGCCACTCTCTGACCTCCTCTGCTGCTGCTGGTGTTGCTGCTGTGGTCACCTCCACACTGTGTCATTGTGCCACTCTCTGACCTCATGCTGTTGCTCCTGCCGCGGTGACCTCCACTCTCTGTCATTGTGCCACTCTGTGGCCTACTACTGTTTTGCCACCTCCAGAATGTCATTGTGCCACTGTCTGACCTCATGCTGCTGCTGTCGTGACCTCCACACTGTGTCATTGTGCCACTCTGTGGCCTACTACTGTTTTTCCACCTCCAGAATGTCATTGTGCCACTGTCTGACCTCATGCTGCTGCTGTCGTGACCTCCACACTGTGTCATTGTGCCACTCTGTGGCCTACTCCTGTTTTTGCCACCTCCAGAATGTCATTGTGCCACTGCCTGACCTCATGCTGCTGCTGCCATAACCTCCACACTGTGTCATTGTGCCACTCTGTGGCCTACTCCTGTTTTTGCCACCTCCAGAATGTCATTGTGCCACTGCCTGACCTCATGCTGCTGCTACCGTGACCTCCACACTGTGTCATTGTGCCACTCTGTGGCCTACTCCTGTTTTTTGCCACCACCAGAATGTCATTGTGCCACTGTCTGACCTCATGCTGCTGTGGCTGCCGCCGTCACCTCCACGCTCTGTCACTAATGTTGCCACCTGAGCTCTCAGCTTGTTTTTTTCCAGCTTTCTCTGGCATGACTTTTTCAGGCTACATTCCCGCTTGACTTTTTTGGTCAGTTTTGCCCTCTTAAGTGCCCAGGGAATTTTATAGTGAAGCGATTCTAAGAGCGGCGGCAGTCATCTGCGTGTCATACTAAAACACAACATTGTATGAAGACCAAACCAAGCTCCCTCTGCATATTTAAGCATGGCACAACGTTCTACAGCACCCTGCAGGCTCTGTGCAGCCTGGAAATAGCCGTTTTTTAACGCGATTCGTCCCGAAGCAATTCGGGACGAAGTAATTTTTGTCTGAAAATTTGGCGAAGTGACTGAACCGAATTTTTGAGAAATTCGCCCATGTCTAATTATTACTCCTGTTTGATCAATTCAGGAAAGATTAAAGAGGTTGTCTCACTACAAGGATTTCTTTTTATGTTAAAGATCTTGCAAAAACAAGTCACTTTGCAATATATGTCCATTAACAGTGTCCTACCTATTCCTAGATATCCCCTCTTCTATGGGCTACATCAGCTCCTCAGGTCGCTATAGCTACAGACCTGTTTGATCTATCCTGATAGGCTACCAGCACTAGTCACTATAGCTACAGACCTGTTTGATCTATCCTGATAGGCTGCCAGCAGTGGTTACTATAGCTACAGACCTGGCTTCTACTGCAGCCTAGTGGAAGCCAGTAAACACGCTCCTGAATTCAGAGTGAAACCAAGAAAACAGGACTGAGGTGATATGAATCAATGTAGTGAGACAACCCCTTTAAGTTAGCATAGGATGATATTCAGTGATTGCCAAATTTGGTTTAGTTTTACATGGTTTGGTAACTTAGTAGCTATAAACAGGACCATGTGCTTGACCAGGTCAATACCATCCATGGAGTTTCTAGTGAGTTATTTAAAGGGTTGTCTCACCATGCTGTTATACAGGGCCACAGCCAGTTTTAGACTTCCGCTTTCTGATCAGGTTGTGGGTGTGTCTATAGCAGTGATTGAGATATCTGTTCTGCTACTCCTGTTACACTGACATGACTACAGGAGATTTATAAATTGTAGTATGTAAGGCAACAGAGTTCTAAAGGGTGACAGGTTTACCTAAAGGGGTTTTCTCACCATGCTTTTTCACAGGAAGCTTCAGACTTGCACTGCTTGGCCAGGCTATGGGTGGTTCTATAGCAATGATTAGCATATTATGCTCTTCTGTAACTAGATGAGACATTTCACTGACATAAATGCAGGAGATTCAGTCTTCAGTAAACAAATGCTACAGGGCTCTGAGGAATGAATACAAGTGCTTTTCACTAATTAATGTAATATTGTTAGAGATACGGACTGCTCCTTCCAACCATGGTGATGTCACTCCCTGCTCTCTGACTAAACGTGAAGGGAGAGCAGGACGGTGACAAGAGAAACCTGCGTGCGCTCAGAGCAGATAAAAATATCTCACCTCCTGACCAGGGGAAAATCAAAAGACTATTATATTTAGAAAAAGTCTTCAATTACTTGTCCCTAAATGCTAAAAGCTAATCTTTGTAATGATAAAACCCTATTGCTAGAGATAAGATGCTGTAGAGAGTGACTCACCATGGAGAAACTGACTGACTGATGGCAGCTTGGACCAAAGAGATGTAAGAGCAAGCAGGGAGAGTTGGGGAGAGATGGTCCTATCCAGAGTAACTTGTTTACTCTGAGAGGAGATAAAATCTGCTTTATCTCCTGACCAAAGCAAAATCTACAAAGCAATGTAGTTAGTAATAGTCTCTATTTACATGTGCCTATATGGTAAAAGCTAAACATTGTGGTGAGAAATCCCTTTTAATATTTTTAATATTAAAAATGGACTGTATAATAATTTAAAAGGGTTTTCCGGGACTATCTTTTTATTTTTTTTTTATTTTATAGAGCTCACAACTTAATTATATTGAACTTTGTAATTAATACTCACTAAAAATGATTTACCTGTTCTGCTTTGCAAAACCAGGCAGAGAGCCCTTTACTCCCCTTCTTCCTGTATGCCATGTGACATCCATCGATCACATGGTTTTGTTTTTGAGTCTATGGACGTTTTGTCATCACTCAGTGGGTTTGCTTTTAAGTCAGGCTTAGCTCAGTAACACTCCCCTGTGGTGGGCATGACCTGAGCAGAGAAAGATCTGACTACTTACAGTGACTCATCAGTCAATATGTAAACAGAGGTGCTGACAGGAATGTAATCATTCAGTACAGTAATGTGAAGACATACAGTAATAACTATGTGCACAGACTGCTTGGTCAGAAGACTTGCTTTGTTTGATTGGCTGAAAGTGCATTAGGGCCTCTGAGACTATCCAGCAGCAGTCAAAGAAAAGTCTGCCTACTGCTCTTTATTTAGTATTGGTACCAGGGTAAAGCATCATGAGACGCTTCCCTGACATAAAAGGGTGCAGGGATGATTCCACATCCCCTAGAGCAGGCATGCAGCTTTCCCATAATCAAAATCTGATTGCTGTGGGTGATGTGAAGTCACCCACCTTTCTTGGATGCTAGATAGCCTATCCAGTCAGCAGGAAAGCTGGGTGATACCACATTCCCCACAGCAATCAGAGTTACAATGATGGAATAGCTGTGCCCCTGCTGTGGTGGATGTACAGCACATGCATAGAATTATATAAACCAAATCATATATATTTGTACATGTATTACACATATTATAGTATAAGGAAGGAAAGTTTTTTTTTTACCATGTTACAAACTGATTGGTGCACTGTACCACACACAGCCTGCTGCAGGCAACCAGAAAGTGAACTGGAGTAGAGATGCAGGGGCATGAGGTATATATGTCTGAGATTGATGATATAAGAGAGTACAGGGTGAACAGTACTAGCAGGATTATGGGGGGAGGTGCAGAGAAGTCCTAGATTGTAACTGCAATGGGTTCTGGGACTGTAGGAGAACGACTGACACTTCCACAACCAGGATATTATGATATATTAATATAGTGGCATATCTTTACATTTCCATACAAATACTGTTTATAGTATTCTATGAAATCATTATTGTACGGCCACATGGCATACACAAAATATCAGTCGGATTCTGTTTTATAATCTGGATGGTATTTTGTCATCTTTTGAAAGGTTTTGGGGGATGGTTCTGTCCGTGGTTTGTGGATTTGCCTGTTCATCATAACCATTGAATTGCACATCTTCTGCCTGAAAACCAGGCAGAACATAGTGCATTTTCAAAGTTTTCCAGAATGCTGGCGGCTGAAAATCTGTTCGATGTAGATTACTGAATGGATTTTCTATGTAAGTCTATGAGGATGGTTTCTGATCAGTTTTCAGATGGTTTACAAATCCGCAAACTTTCTGAAAATCCGACAAGAAAACCATACTGGGTGGACGGACCCTTAAACTCCCGGATAACCCATTTAATTATAGCTTTTAAGAACAATGCAAAAGTATTGACACTTTTAACATGGTTTCTGGAGTAACCTAGAGCTATCTATAAAGTAGCACCCAAGTACTGGTAATAGGCAGCCTATGCACAAGACTTCGCCACTATCGCAATTATTTTTGCAAGGAAAATTACCATAAGGGTGCATCAACACGGCACTAACAAAATATCGACCAGTATTTTGTCTTTTTTTGAACGCAAAGTGGGGTGGCTTCTAGCCGCAGTTTGCGGATTCAGCCATCCTCCTTTACATTGAGCAGGTTCATGTCTGCCCGAAAACCGGGCTGGAGAATGAAAATGCTCTAAATATTTTAGATGGTCAAATTTGCCGTCAGAAAATCCGTTCAGTGTAGACTACTGAATGGATTTTCTATTAAAGCCTATCAGGATGGTTGACAGTCGGTTTACAGATGGTTTTCAAATCCGAAAACCATATGAAAATGGGACTGAAAACAATTGCCGTGGATGGACCCTAACTGTATCAAATTAATTTTCTGCCAGATCCCCCCCTGCATAAGATATAAGTTCTAACTAGTGTTGCTCAAACCCGTCCCTGTTCGGTTTGACTGAACTAGTGAAAAAATGTAAGTTTGGGACATCCAAACCCCAATTTTTTTGTTCTGACCTTAACCCTAGCCCTGTCTCTCCAATGTCTCTTCCTTCTGATGTTACTGCTGATCCAGCACCACATTAGGGTTACCTATGTGGTGTTGGACTGAAAGTGATGTCACACAGAAGTGAGGTAGAAGCGATGGCGGCGCAGGACTGACCAAGGGAATATATTTTCATTGATTGAAAATTATTTACTTTTGGTTTGGACACCAAGGGCGACATGTATGAACAAGGCTGTGCTAGATATCTGGCGTCTTTTCAGCCCGATATCAGGGGCAGCCCCGTTCATACATATTTAAATCTCCTGCACGGCATTCTCGGGTGCATTACATAGCGCCTGCGGTGCTTTGTAGTCCGCCCGATCTCCGGAGGCGGGGCACACTAGAACCGTACCGAAGCTTTGTACGGCATTTCTAGGCGTATTACAGCTAGAACAGGTAGAGCACTTTCAAAGTGGTATACCAGAGCCAGAACTGTCGCCCTAGCGCTAGAATGTGGCTGATTTATGACCCGCTGTAGAGCAGGTTCATAAATCAGGCTCATTCTATGCCATTATTATGCACATGAAATTTGGCGTTCACTTGCCAAATCATGCATGTCGCCCCAATTATCTAAATCCCACAATATCATACACTCCGTTTAAAGGGGTGTTCCGGGATCTAACAATGCTCGTTGCCATTGGGGCATGAGAAAAAAAATTAAAATTCATTCTTACCTCTTGGATGGTCTCCACCAGTCCCGGCTCCCGGTGCATTCATTCCGGACGTAGCCAGTGAACGTTCATCATTCATGTGATAGGTGTAACCAATCACAGGCAAAAACATCACCTGCACATGACCTCTGTGGCCTGTAATTGGCTGCAGCTGTCACGTGAATGAAGACTGTTTACAGCTACAGCCGAGATCACTGGGTGGGAGCGGGGCACCGGGACTGAATAAGCAAGAGTTTTATCTTCTATTTTTACTCATGCCCCGATGGACCAACGAGTATTGTTAGATCCTGGAACACCCCTTTAAGCCACTTCAACTTCAATTAAGCCACTTTCACTATTGCATAGTTTGCACAACCTTATAGTTTGCCATAGTTGCAGCCTTTAGCTTGATATCTTTTGACTAGGTCTCAGTCCTTCCCCGTAAATTGACCTGTTTGCTTTATCACGAACATCTGTCTATTGCTTCCCTCTCCTGTGATACAGCTCATCATCTACAAATTAGTAGTTTTCAAAGAAAAAAATGGTACAAGTTACGTATAACTATTAGCAAGAGGCGATAGTTAAATATGAATGTCTTCTAAAAATTTCCATCCCTTAACTTTGAACATCAGCCCGGAATTCTCCCATGTGAAATTTCTTAGCCCGGCTTGTTAAAAAAAAAAAAAAAAAAAATGTGTAGGCTATTTCCTTTGGCTTTGTATGTACTTTAATGGGAAAAAGCAGCCTAACTGAAGAAAAAAATATGTTCCATTACGTAAGGCTGTTCTTTTGTTTCAGACTGGAATCGTACAGACCATATATTTCTCCAGATTATTATCTTGCTTATTTAACAAAGCAGGCAGTGGTTGTTTCATTGAAATTTCATGGTAAGAACTTTTCTCTGTTACGACCTTGTTTTTATAACCAAGAACATGAATACCATTCAGACAGATAGGTTTATGCATTTTTGTAGCACAGACATAGCTGCGGTCCATCCATGAGAACAGAGAAGGGGAAATACTGTACCATAAAGAAGTTATCGATGTACTTAGACTAATACACATTCCATAATGTGTCCACAATTCTGTCAATGGTTTAGCATTGGGTCATGCAACGGTGTGGGGTACATGGATAGGCCAAAATGATGGATATTTTTATAAAAGGAACCATACTCTACGTCAAACAGTGTGTATAAATGGCGGGACCTCAACTGTTGGGTGCCTATGTGCCATGATATGGCTCAAGTGGACATCGGTTGTGTGCTTCATGAGACAATCTTTGTGAATGATATAAGTTTTTTGCTTGTTGACTCCTTGTGTGTGCATCACTTTTATAAGTTTGATGAAGACACTCGAGGGACAGCGGACTTTGTCAAGAAACTCCAGGTAAAGTTTATGTGGTCAATCAAATTGATTTAGCACATCACAGTCGCTATACATAGTTACATAGTTAGTACAGTTGAAAAAAGACATGTGTCAATCAAGTTCAACCAAGGGTGGGGAAAATGTGGGTGAAGGGAGGGAGACAAGGATTTTAAGCCATAGCTCTCCCCATGGTGAATGCTGGAAGTACCACCAGAGGCAAGAACCAATTGTATCCAGTGGAGACTTTCCATCTTGACCACAGACCCCGCTCTCCAGACAGGATCCAGTATTTTATTGGTTTATAAATTTAATGGTAACATCGATTAATGATTCTTTAGTTTCAGGTAGTTATCTAAAGTTTCTTGAAACTCTGTAATGTTCCTGCTTGTGACAGGCTATAGCGAGCTTTTCTCACAGATTCACAGTTCTGTACAGTGACGAAGCCCTTCTTTGGAGTATTGAATCCTTTTTTCTCAGTACGAAGGCGAATGTCCCGCTTTGTCTTTTGAGGGGTCGTTACTTGAAATATTTTTTCTACCGCATACTTTTCGAAGGGACTCATTTATATATTTATATAAAATTTGATAATGTCCTGAAGCCGTCTTTTTCAACTGCAATTTCCAAAAGAAATCCGAAAGGCTTACAATAGATTGGACTGAGTTTACTTTTTTTTTTTTTTTTACAAACTGCGATTTTATTAATGTTTTTTAAGGTTAGAATAATGACGAGTTACATATCAAAAGAATACATAACAGTTCTTTCAGACAATGTAATGGCATATGATAACAGAGACCTTAAACATAGAACATTGTCTATCAATCTAAAGTTAACATCTTTAAATTTACAGTCAACTACATAATGCTACGATAACCAGATCAAAGGCATAGGTAATCCGAAGGATATCAATTCATTAAAGACAACAGACTAGTCATAGAAAGACATTTGGAGCACAGAACAGAAGGGGGGGGAAGGAAGGGGAAATCAATAAACTAGAGAACATGGAGATAAGTAACTACGAGAAGCAGTTGGGCAGACAAAAGGGATAACCTTATTAGATTTTTATGTATGAGGATAAATGAATTCTCCTGATGTCCCCATAGTCGATGAAGTTGTCTAAGTTATCTCAATTACACATGGGCAGTTGAACGGTTCTTAAGGACTTGTATGTTTAACGCCGACTATGCACGTTTCACCTTCGGGTGGGTCTCCTACAGGTTATCCAATAGATGCAATATTGCTTATTGTTGAGTCAGTTGTGCGAACTATCATTTTCTGAATGGGGCTCTTCAGGATGTTTTGGGAATAGGTAAATAAGATAGCTGGATTCCAGTAGTCGTTTGTATTCAAGCAATTCAATAGGTATGAACATCTACTCAAGCTGTCGGATCACCGCACATCCCAAAAAAATGAAAGAATGAGCACCTACTTCAGCATCTCTCCAACAATTTCCGGAAAAGCGGAGTTAAATTATGTAAACATAGACGCGGGTGTAATACAAAAATCAATATTTTGTATTGGTTTTCTTTATAAACATTGATTAATGAAGATTGAGCTGCCGTTTCCAGATACAGTTCCAATCGCTTCTGAGAGAAGTGTTAGCAGAAGGCCTTTCCGCGACTTAAACATATTGTAGTGAATGTTTAGGAATAACTGTAAGGGAAAGGGTTTTGAAAATGAGTCGCCATGAGTTATATCATGAAAAATTAGGCTCTCTATGTCGTGGGTGTATGATACTTGCAGAGTTGTTCAAATTCTTGGTTAGAAGCGAGACCTTAGAATGAGTCCGCAGAATGTGGGAAGTCTCGAAAAATGTGAAATTTGTAAGTATGAAATTGAACTCTTGGAATTGAAAGTCTGATTGTAATGGAGAGAAATGAAGAATGTTTTGGCTGGCGTGGTTCTAACTAATATAGAAATCGTAACAAAGATTGCTGCTCGAACTATGGATTTAAAGGGTACAGGCGTACCCATTTCAGTGGGATAAGGGGGTTACAATAAGAGGAGGTCATAGCGAAGAGGATTGAGAACATGTTGAGATTGTTTTCATACGGTTTTTTCAAATTGGACAGTTAATGCATTTTGTATGGAGCCCAGTAGGGGTGGCTAGATTTGACGTGGGATGTAGCCATTAGCTGAGCAAGGGAGGTTGGTTGTGTACCGGTAGCAACGCCCATAGCTTTTCTATTTCCACCTTTTGGAGGTGGCCTCTCGCAGTGACGAGCGACCAGGCGTGGATCCTACGAAATAACAATAAAGAAAATTTAGGGTGGCTGGGCCACTCAGTAGTATTTTATGAGATCCGGGACGCTGCGGAGATCCCTCTTCTAGCGCTTTCTTCTTCCCCTCACCAGTGACATCTACTTAGATGTTCTATGTTTTTGTTTTGTAACCATATAGATATTAAAGATGGAGGTTTGTATGGCTCTCTCAATGTCCTGTGTAGGGATGGGGATAGGCAGAGCCTCGAATAGAGTACAATAATTTGGGTAGTAGATTCATTTTTATGCATGACATTCACCCAGAAGGGAAAGGGGTAATTTAAGCCAGCTTGCAGTGATTTTCTAATTTTGGTATATTTAATAGGGGAGTTCTTTATTATTATAAGATGAATAAGAAGGCGAGTTAGATTAATTGTATCATTAGATTTTAGGGGGACGTGATGTCCAATTATATGAAAAATTGGCCTTTTAAGTAGACAAGACACTCTCAGTAATAATAGTAGGAAGGGAGTTCGTTTTTGAAAGGTATATTTATTGACCTTGACAAAACCATTAGAACTTATGTAATAAGGCTGGTAAATTGGGGAGTGTTATGTGTGGCGACGTTATAGTAAGTAAGTCGTCTGCAAATAAAGAGACCTTAAATTCACTATGCCCAATCGTAACCCCTTTGATATTTACGTCGACTGAAATTGTGAAGCAAGGGGTTCAAAACAGCACAGACAAAGATCAGGGGAGAGAGGGGGTATCCTTGTCTAGTACCAGAAAGATCCTTATAGATAGGGAATTACAGTCACTATAAGGGAGGAATAGTTGGGTGGTGTCGAGGAGTTATAACGAACAGAGAGCTTGGCAAAAATGGGCGCCGTGATATCCCGCAAATCTGCGTCAAGTGTGGCCAGGCATGTAGGACAACTGAGGCGGTGTGTACAGAATAGGCTTCTTGCTGCGTTAAGCTTAGCAAAGGGCAGGACTAATCCATATGTTGACGTCATCAATTAAGTAATAGCTTTATGTGTTATCCCTTCCCTTTCAAATGTATTTATCGGATCGCAATTTTGCAATATCCTAATTTATTTATAAATTCAAATTTGGTATAAAAAGTGCACGGCAAGTTTATAGAATGATGATAAAATGATAGAAGATGGCAAGGTATATTAAGACCATTGGAGTCAGTCCATGACCTTCTCTTTACATTGCAATGATTCTCAGCGAGATTTATGAAAAGAGGAGGTCATGACTGTCCAAGTGGAATTAAGTATACCTACATCTTTATGTCATTTTATCATCATTTTCTATATACTTGTCGTGCACTTTTATACGCAAATTTTGGAATTGTAAATAAATAAGTGATTATGCATAAGTTGGATCCGTAAATACTTTGAAACAGAGGAAAAAGGTCAAGGAGGGACCTTGTACATGGATCCGGGCATTGTGGTATACATATGACGGACTGTTACTATATTTAAAGTGTTATCCCCTCCCTGCCTATTTAAAACAAATCCGACTTGGTCCTTGTGCACCAATTGTGGTAACCATGCTGCTAGTCTATTAGCCAATATTTTTGTAAATAATTTGAGAACAGTATTAAGCAAAGCTATTGGTCTGTAATTTGAAACATCCATGGGGTCTTTATTTGGTTTGGGGATTAGAGAAATATAGGAGTACAGACTGGAAGTAGGTAATTTGGTACCGTTTAGAGTTGCGTTGTATAACTGGAGTTGATAGGGGATAAGCTGAGGGCTATATATTTGATAATAAAGATAGGTCAGGCCATCAGGTCCTGGTGCCTTACCAGAGGGCATAGACCTAATTGCCTCAGTCAGTTCTTACGGCGAGATTGGGGAGTTAAGGGAATTAACTGTCTCTGCAGGCAATACCGGTAAATTACAGGAGGATAGAAAGTTTTGCAACACATTGTCCCTTTCCCCTTCAGAGCTTTGGAGTGTATCGGGGAAAGAGTAGAGATCTGAAAAATATTTATGAAATAACTTTCCAATTAGATCAGGGTCATATGTTACCCTTCCCTTTTCATCTCTCAGGGCGTACGGATTTTGCTTCTCTGCGTCCTCTCTGAGCTGCCTGGCCAACAGGGTGTGACTTTTATTGTCTCTCTCATAATGGCGTTGTCTTGAGTAGAGCAACAGTTTCTCCGTTCTGCCCAGAGCCAAAGACTTAAGCTGTGAACGAATATCCAAAATTTTTCTTAGTTTGGCCCTGGTCGGCCTAGCAGCCAGAGACAACTCCAGATCAGCCAGCTGGGATTGAAGATGAGCCCTACGCTGGTTCGTGTTACTCTTAATCCGCAAGCCTATAGAGATACACCACCCCCGAAAAACCGCTTTATGGGCCTCCCATAGCACCGTGGGGGAAGTAACCGACCCCTCATTGGCGGAGAAATATTCCAGGAAGTGCTTCCGTAATTCCTCCCTGGTTTGAGGGTTCTTGATTAGACTCTCATTCAGTCTCCAGTGACAGTTTTGAATCGGGACATTATGCGATTTCAGAGACAGAGTAATTGGGGCGTGGTCTGGCCACGAAATAGAGTTTATTTCTGCAGAAGCCATACGCCGCAAGGCAGGGATGTTGCCAAAAAAATAGTCTATCCTTGAAAGGGAATTATGAGGTGGTGAAAAAAAAGTATATGATTTCTCCTTTGGATGAGCTATCCTCCACAGGTCAAACAGAGCAAATTTTCTGATTAACCGTCTAAATTCCCTGGAAAGTCTGGTCTGGGAAGGGTCAGAGGTCTTGGATTGGAGATACAGTCTATCTGCTGACTCGGAAAATGCTATATTAAAGTCGCCCCCCACTATGACAGTAGAGGAAGGCAACCTCTTAAGTTTCTGTAGAACCCCCTTTAAAAAAGGAATCTGGGCTTGGTTAGGTGCGTAGACATTGCAAAGAGTGAAGGGTGCACCTAGGTATGTACCAATTAAGATAATATATTGGCCATTTTCATCAATTATGGACCGTTGCACTTGCAGGGGGCAATTGTTTGCCAATAATATGGCCACTCCTGCTTTCTTCTTATGTTGAGAGGTGACAAAAGTGGTAGGGTATAAACCCCTGACAAATCGGAAATTACCCTCTTTGTTGAAATGTGTCTCTTGTAGGAACACTATCTCTGCACGCAGATGCCTGAGTTCTGTATATAACAACCTTCTTTTGGTGTCCAAGTTAAGGCCCTTAACGTTGATGGAAACTAACTTAGCCATGATCAAAGTTATTTAGAGAATACCAATTTTCCAGGAACTTATAAAAAACAGATTTGTGGGTAAGATACAATAGGAGAGGGGAAGACAATACAATACATAAATGCACATGCAACCGAGGTAAGAAACTGTACCTCGGGAAGTAAACACCCAGGTCAGCAACCTTGGGATAGAGGAAATACGAACAACTCTCATGGAGGGAGACGAGAGAGAAAAAAAAAGCAACTAGTAAAGAGCTTCAACCGTCTCCCCCCACGTCAATAAGAGATGGGGAGAGGGGTCGTGCAGCTCTGTAGTCCCCTGGAGTGGGAAAGGTGTCAAGCACCGTAAGAAGACCCCGCGGAACCTCCGTCGGAGAAAATATTATCTGTGGGCACAGGTGACAGAGGGGAGAGAGGCGGCAAAACAGGAGCAAACCTGGGTTAGAAAGGGAAGAGAGGAGGAGTAAAGAGAGAAAAGAAGAGAAAGAAGAAAGAGGAGGAAAAAAAAAAAAGGGAGGATTGGGGACAAAGATTACCACGTCGCCCCCACCTGCCATCAAGCCCATGCTTCAAAGGAATGAGTGCACGATGCTATTAAAAAACTTGCAGTGACAGAAAGATTCCAACTAGAACCTGGCACGTTCTAGACATATGAACGAATTCTACATAATCAAGACTTATATCAAAAGACACAACTTTAAAGTATAGGGACACCAAGAATTTACTCAAGTCAACTGTCCAGAAGCTCCAGCTGATGATGCGACTCTCTGTCTTCTTGGGGACCTTCTACTGACATCGTTTGGGACCGCTTGGCAGATCGCTGGTGGTGGAGGAGAGGGAAGTTGCACTGCCCAGTCTGGCAGGCTCGGGACATTGCTGTCTCGTGATGCGCCGACGCGCTGAAGTTCTGCATGTGATCTCAGTGACGCCGACTTTCCCTCCTTGTGGGCAATGAGGATGAAGGGGAAGCCCCATCTATACAATATATTGGGGTGTTTAAGCTCCTCTAACAGTGGTTTAAGACAGCGTCTCTTGTGAAGGGTCATCCACGAAAGGTCAGGGTATAGTTGAATTCGGGTTCACTCATACTCAAGTGTCTTTTTGGCTCGAGCCTTAGCCATAATTTTTTCTTTTATTTCGAAATCTTGAAGACAGCAGATCACATCCTGCAGTTGACTGGACACCGACTGAGGTTTCAGAGCACGGTGTGCTCTTTCCAATTTGATATGGTGGGAAGAGGGTTTCTGTAGTATGGAGTTAAAGATACTGTTAAGAATGGAGCCTAAGTCCTCTGCACCTTTGATTCAGGGAGTCCCCGGATCCTTATGTTGCTGCGACGCCCCCTATTATCCAGGTCCTCCAGATGTCGTGCCGTATCTCTCAACATGAGGGCCTGAGACGAGACCTGCGATTGTAAATCAGTGACATACTCCTCTCGTATCATGTGCCCCCTCCAGATCATTGACCCTACCTGCGATTAGCCTGATGTCTAATCTTACTGCCGCCAATTCTGCTTTTAGCTCAGTGACTACATTTTGGAAGTCAGTTTTGGTAGGTAGTTGGCTTAAGTAGAACTTCCAGTCCGGAATCTGTGAGGACGCCATGGTTTGTAGATCAGGGGCTACCGCAAGTGATTCAGAGGAAGAGGACCAGTGATGGTCCGGAGATTTATGAGTCTGCAGGGTTGATGCCACTTTAACAGCCCCCTCCACGGGGTCTGACCAGGAACCCGACTGTACCCCCTGATTGCTTTTTAATTTTCTCAGTTTTCTTGGGGTTCTGTTTGGCTTGGGGGGACATAGAAGAAGGATAGCTGGGTAAGGAGGAAGTAAGTTGTAAGCGCCCTGGTTGCAAGGATGGGAGATGAAAAATGTCTCCAAGACCTGTTTCAGTTGTGGAGTGTGACCAAGAATCTAAGGTGGTAGGAGATTCTATTGTTGCAGGATGAGGCAACGGCAACTAAGAGAGGGGTGATTGGCCCCCTGACCTTGGGGTTTATGTCAGTCCTGAGGACGTCCAGGCACACTGCTCACTAGATTGTGAGGTTGATCTAAGAAAGCGTTTAATAGTGTCTTTGGTGCTTAAACCAGACTTTGTTGTGATTAGTCTCCTAGGTAACTGGATCCCCCTCTCTTCAGCCAGGGTAGATAACAGCAGGAGACAAGCAATAGAACTTTAAAATGGCTGCCACTAGCACGTGGCGCTGTGTAATGGCGACTGCTCGGTATGACTCCACTCTCGGATTCTTCAGGCCTCCAGCTTGTAGCGAGGGGCAGGGTAAGAAGTGTCCCTGGAAGTATTGTGCCCTTATTATATTTAGCCCCGAGAGGGAAGGGCAGTATTCTCCAGTTTGAGCTGCTCACTGGGCAGTGTACGGGAACCGGAGGTTGCTTGAGCGCCGGTAACTGGCCTCAGGTGTCAGTCTGTATCACGGGCGGCTTGTCTCACACACGGGACTAGTGTCGCGATTAGTTTCTCTTTGGGTGTGAGTAGCAGGGTCTCCTCTGCAGGATATAGGCGCCGCTGGCCAAGTCTCCGCAGCGCGTCACTCACCCCTTCCAAGTCGCACAATGCGCGGGTCTAAGTCCCAGTGTCGGCCGCGGGGATGGAAAAAGAGGTCCGCACCGCTCGTTCGCCCGGTCCCAAGCTTCTGGAACAGGTGCTGCCAGGTTCAGGGAGTGCCAAGTGCACTATTGCAAGCTATGTGCCAGGTTTTAGCTTCTGCAGCGTGCTTTTACAGCTGAGGTTTCCCGGAGCAGCTTCTTCAAGCGTCCATCTTCCTCGGTGCCTAGCCACGCCCCCCCTGACGTTTCTATTGCTATAGAGAAAGGTAGCTCTCTATGAATTATTCTTTTCTTGGCTATGTACAGATTGGAAGCAATAAACATTGGCAAAGAAACTGAAAGTATGGATTCTCTTCTTGTAGCAGCCTTGGTCTGTAGGGATCTACTTTATGATGTTCTCAGTAAAATGTAAATGGTGCATCACTGGCTCTGTCTTTTCTATTAAGCAGACAGTACTGCAGTATTTCTCCAAAGTGCAATCATCACCTGATGAATTAGCTCCCCAATTGTCAACCTCCTTCCATATCTGGTTATGCACACAGATAATCTGACTAAAATAATTACTAAATATTCATTAATTATTAGAATAAGCGTCTTCAATTCGTTGTAAGCCATCATGGTGCACCCACACATAACCATATGACTGACATCCTATATAAGCTTTTTCATTAATTAAAGGGATTTATTTCTACCTCATAGTGGAATCACATTGTTGTCATCACCTTATGATAAGTCGGGCTCCGAACCTCTGGGACCTCCACCAAATCTAAGAATAAAGGGGATGCAGTGCTGATTCAGTGCTGCAGGTCCTTCACCATTTTTGTCCTGCACCACGCACCCGGCCACTGATGGAACTATAGCAGAGAACTTTAGCCGGCTCCCTGTACTTTACCAGAGCTGTGCTTTATTTCTACTGAACAGTGGCTTGCCAGGCACCATTGTGCAAAATAATGAAGTTGAAGACCATACCACTGAGTCAATGCTGTGCCATCTCCATTCTCAAAAAAATCACAGAAACATTGGACATTATTTACTTAAAATCACAGAAACACAGCCATACTTATAGCACAATGGTAGGACAGAAAAACATTCCCAGTAGAAGGCTTAGTATATGATTGCATATTGAATAAAAAACAGTTCACACAAGTATGCAGAAAAGCCACAGTACCATACAGGGGAGATTGCTCAAGTGCAAAAATACTGATGAACAACCACTCACACACCTACTATCCATGAGGGGAGGGGGGGGGGGGGTTATTGCTAAGATTACCTTGCACATAGGTAAGGCTTATATAGGATGCCAGTCATATGGTTATGTGTGGTGCAGCATGATGGCTTACAACCATTTGATGACGCCTATACTATTCAATTTAGCATGTTGCTCAGAATTTTCTGTGGTTTTCTGCATACTGGTGTGAACTGGTTTTTGTCCAATGTACAGTTCTGTACTAAGCAGTTGCTCTCCTCATGGATAGTAGATGTGTGAGTGATTGTTCATCAGTATTCTGTACCTGTGCATCTTCATATTTATTTTCAAGACCAGTGGTGATCACTGAGGACAGACCCAGGCTCGGAGGTATAAGATGCATGTACAGTAGTTGCATCGTAGGGCCCTAGAATCAACTCCACTCTTGGGCCCCAATAATCAACTTCACATATGTGCTTCCAGAATGAAATTCCACTGGTGGGACCTATGCACCTCAGGCCAACACTGATTGAACCCCTACCGATAATAAAGTGATGGCATATCTTAGTGCTATGCAATCACTTAATGAGACAGCAATATCCTTTTAAGAGTATTAGCTTTACTGGCTACATTGTAAATATTCCACTCCTAAAATAATCAGTGTTCTAGAAAGTAAACGTGAACTGCAACCGTCCAAGAAGCTAAAAACCAAAGTAAACTGGAGTTTAGAATGATTACTGGTCCCCGGCTACAGTCAGGTTCACATATTTCCAGTCTTCCGGCATGGTTGCCAGGTGGGAAAGTTGCGGTGGATCAATAAACAAATGCAGCAATTTTATTCAGCACATCCACACTGGATAGCAACTATGCTAGACTATCTACGGCTCCAACATCACTCACTATGAAGCTATAGAAGGTAGATATTGCAGCAGGCAGCATTGTTGTAGTGTCTAGAATCTGCTGCCTGTTCTTAACACACGTCAACATCTAGCAAAGTTTTTTTCATCCAAAAATTCCCTCAGCTACTTAGGAAAATGTTTACTTTCAGACACAATAAGAGGGAATGTTAAAATCACTTTCTACATATTTAACAAGTCCTCGTTCTCCTTTCTGATGTCTGTTCTCCCACACAATACTGGCAATGACGCAGCAATGCAGAGAGGTTTCAAAGCAGATTTTCTCACTATAGCAACAGTGAAACAATGTTTTGTACTTCATACACATAACTCAAAATTGTGTGTACTAGCCAGAACTAATGTGACTTTTCAGGTAGCCCAATACAAGGTTACGCACTATGGTTGACTCCTGATACAAGGTTACACTCTAGCGACTACTCTTCTCTCCCGATACAAGGTTTTGCACTAATAATTATGGTTCTCTCCCAATACAAAGTTACACATTTGTGACTTCAGTTCTCTCCTGGTACAAGGTTACGCACTAGTGACTATGGCTGTCTCTCGATACAAGGTTGCACTCTAGTGACTACTCTTCTCTCCCGATACGAGGTTTTGCACTAGTGACTACAGTTTTCTCCCGATACAAGGTTATGCACTAATGATTATGGTTCTCTCTCAGTACAAAGTTACACATTTGTGATTACGGTTCTCTCCTGGTACAAGGTTACGCACTAGTGACTATGGCTGTCTCTCGATACAAGGTTACGCACTAATGACTACAGCTCTCTCCAGGGTGTAACTAGAATTCATGGGGTCCCATAGCAAAAATGAGATGGGGCCCCACCAACATATGACAATACATTGAAACAGCAGCATAGGTAGCAATAAGTAAAGGTATAAATAATATCACCATATATCAGAAAACTGACAATAGTGCTGGAAACCAGAAAGCTAAGAACTACTTGTTCTTGCACCTGAGTGGGGCCCTATCAAGTTCTGGGCCATGTGGCAGCCGCTTTGCCTGCTATGGCTATAGTTACGCCTATGGCTCTCTCCTTATACATGGTAATGCACTATTGACTACGGTTCTGTCCTGATAAAAGGTGATGCACTAGTGATCAGGGGCGTAACTACCGGGGTAGCAGGGGTAACAGTTGCTCCGGAGCCCGTGCGCTCAGGAGGCCCCCGCCCCGGGGCAGCTGCTACCGCGTCCGCTACCCCGGTAATGCTGCTCCTGTGCCCGCCGGCAGTGAACTTAACGGCCTGAGCGTTCATAGGCAGCGCTACAGGGAGGTAGCAGAGCGGAGCGCCGATCGCTCTGCTCTGCTACTTCCCCTGCCGGCGCTCTGTGATCACGTGGGAGCGCGCGGTGACGTCACATCACCACGCCGCCCGCGCTGAGCGCAGAGGCTGCAGGGAAAGTAGCAGATTGGAGCGAGCGGCACATCGGGGGAGCATGGACTGAGGTGAGTAAACTATTTATTATTTTACCTGCCCCTAAGCCTGCCTATACACCCCCTAAGCCTGCCTATACACCCCCTAAGCCTGCCTGTATACCCCTAAGCCTGCCTGTATACCCCCTAAGCCTGCCTTTATACCCCCTAGCCTGCCTATACACCCCCTAGCCTGCCTATACACCCCCTAGCCTGCCTATACACCCCCTAGCCTGCCTATACACCCCCTAAGCCTGCCGTATACACCCCCTAAGCCTGCCGTATACCCCCTAAGCCTGCCTATACACCCCCTAAGCCTGCCTATACACCCCCTAAGCCTGCTGTATTCCCCCAAGCCTGCCATATACCCCCCAACCCTGCCGTATACACTCCCTAGCCTGCCTATACACCCCCTAAGCCTGCCATATACCCCCCTAAGCCTGCCTATATAGCCCCTAAGCCTGCCTATACACCCCTAAGCCTGCCTATACACCCCCTAAGCCTGCCGTTTACCCCCTAAGCCTGCCGTATACCCCCTAAGCCTGCCGTATACCCCCTAAGCCTGCCTATACACCCCTAAGCCTGCCTATCAAACCCCTCTTACCCCCCAAGCCCTTAGCCGTTTACCCCCCTAAGCCTGCCGTATACCCCCTAAGCCTGCCTGTATACCCCTAAGCCTGCCTATACACCCCCTAGCCTGCCTATACACCCCCTAAGCCTGCCTATACACCCCCTAAGCCTGCCTATACACCCCCTAAGCCTGCCTCTACACCCCCTAAGCCTGCCTATACACCCCTAAGCCTGCCTATACACCCCCTAAGCCTGCCTGTATACCCTTAAGCCTGCCTGTATTCCCCCTAAGCCTGCCTGTATACCCCACTAAGCCTGCTTGTATACCCCCCCCAAGCCAGCCTGTATATCCCCCTAAGCCTGCCTGTGTAGCCCCCAGCTTGCCTTTAGACCCCCCCAGCTTGCCTAGATAGCCCCCCCAGCCTGCCTAGATAGCCCCCTAAGGGCTGCCTGCCTGAATAGCTCTATAGCTACCGTGAAGCCTGTCTGCCTATATAGCCCCTATAGCCCCCTAAAGCTTGCCTACCTATATAGCCCCCGAAGCCTGCCTGTCTACTTATATGGGGCCCCTTTAGCTACCTAAACCCTACCTATATGGCCCCTATAGCCCACCTAACCCCTGTCTACCTGTATGGCTCCCTATAGCTACCTAAACCCTGCCTGCCTAAATGGACCCCATATAGCCAGGGGGGCAGGTGCTGGAAAAGTCAGGATTCTAAGATATTTGTGTCTAAATCTCCAGGGACAAGTGGTCGGGAGATGTCATGATGGCGGACTGGACCGGATGCTTTGGGGCCCTGGCTTCTCTAGTTACGCCCCTGCTAGTGATTATAGTTCTCTCCTGATACAAAATTATGCATTTGTGACTACTGTTCTCTCTTGATACAAGTTTATGCACTAGTGACTACGGTTCTCTCCCAAAACAAGGTTATGCATTTTTGGCTACGGTTCTCTCCAAGTACAAGGTTATGCACTAGTGACTACTGTTCCCTCCTGATACAAGGTTATGCACCAGTGACTACGGTACTCTCCCAATACAAGGTTATGCATTTGTTACTATGGTTCTCTCCAAGTACAAGGTTATGCACTTGTGAATACTGTTGTCTCCTGATACAAGGATTTGCACTAGTAACTACAGTTCTTTCCAGATACAAGGTTTTGAGCTCGTGATTACGGTTCTCTCTCGACATGTTTACGCACTTGTGACTACAGTGCTCTCCTGATGCAAGGCTGTTCATGATTACAGTTCTTTGCACTTGTACTAGACACAATATTCAGAAACATTTTGCCATCCCCTGCACTGTATTAAGAATTATGAAGAGCCTGCAGGAGTTTTGTTACTATCATAACAAATTCTTACATAACTCAGTGCAAATGGGCCAGAATTAAGAAAGCAGTAAGATCTTATTGAACCCACAGCAATGGAAGAATTCACAAAGCTAAGGAATATTTTAAGATGCTGTTATCAATGACCCCAAAATAACATCAAGGAAATATAAAGGGCTTATTATGCATGATCCTTTGTGAAAACAGGGGATCAAATTGTGAGTCTTCTCTACAGCTGAGTGTTTAAAGGGGTTCTCTGCGATGAAAAATCTCTACTTATTAGAAGGGTCCTTTAACAAACTGATTGCAAAGTGTCCCTAACATGTCCCAATAAGCTGTAAGTTTTGGGAAAATCTGGCACTAAAGTGTATAATTTCTTGCAGACCCACCCAAGGAGAAAGTAGACATTATACAGTGCCCATTTACAACAGTGGGTTGTCTTTGTAATGCAGGACCGAACAGTTCCTACACAGTGAGGGATGCACTTTGTAATCGCTTTCTCCCCTGCCTAAATGATGAAGACCTTGAATAGATGACACCTTTATATTAACTCTATGAATTTTACAATATGGTGTCTCTCTGGAACTCTCTGTCAGAGGAACTTGTCATGGTGAATTCAATAACAGAGTTCAAAAAGGGTTTGGATGCATTTCTGGAGCGTAATAACATAACAAGTTATAATGATTAGGATTCTGGAGAAGGGTCGTTGATCCATGGATTTGTTCCGATTGCCAGAATGGAGTCGGGAAGGAATTTTTTCCCAAAGATGAGGACAAATGGCTTCTACCTCATTGGGGATTTTTGTCTTCCTCTGGATCAACACTTTAGCAAAATAGGCTGAACTGGATGGACGTCTTGTCTTTTTTTCAGCCTTATAAACTATATGTAAAACTATGTAACTATGTGTATGAAAACGAGATTTCTTAAACTGGAGTATATAGTGTGCTACAGTCAAAGGTCATGCACGAACATGATGCATTACAATTTTTCCTCTTTCATGTAGCATAAGGCTAAATTTGCCATTGTTTTGCTGCCTTAGGCTTCATTACACTGTGCTAAGCAGTTCCATTTAGGGTATCCACCAGGAAAGCTCCTGGCACATATAGTTAACGTATTCATAGACCCTTGTTACCCGACAGAGTCCAAAACTGTGCCATGGTCTGGTGGTATCTGTTGGGACTTCTTGGATGGAATAGCCCAACTCTTTGGATACAGTAAAAAAAAAAAAAAAAACGTATGCCATGTGGTATCCATCATGAGTGTGAGAGCTCTTCATCAGGGACTACAATGATGTAAAGCTCTGATGGACATTATATGGCACAGTGGAAAAGTAATCTTGCAAGTATTCTTTCCTAATATACAGTGGTCAGAATTAATGAGTGCGCTCATACATGCGGTGTAAAGTTCCCTGCGCCTCGCCTGTGTGCGCGGCGCATTGCAGAACTTAGGCGCATAAGGAATGCGCCTAACATGTATTAAGTTTCGAGACAGGCTGGAAATCAGAGATAAATCATTAAGCATGTCAGTGAATAGAAATCCTGCTGTGCTGGCTCTTGCTGTATATACTAAACAGAATAAAAGGTGAAAGCAGCAAAAATACATCTCAAATTGTTGGTATTAAAAATGAAAAAAATTAACATCAGTACAACACAATCAGTGGCTTATTTAATGTAAAATTACTTTAAGTTTCTCGGAATTTTTAAGACATTTTATCGCTGATATTTCTTTATTTTGAGATATTATATATATTTCATTATTTTTAAATGATCCACTTTTTCAATACATTGAAATCTTTTTTATACAACTTGGATATTTATCTTTATTAATTAATTCTAGTTACAAATAATTTTTATTGTACTGTTGTAACTGTAGACCTAGAGCACATTTTGCCCCATTAAAATAATTGCTAGCTCCACCTCGCCTCCTCCGACTCAGGTAGACCACATTGAACTAGGTCTGCCTGTCGGAGCTGTAATGTGTCTCACTTTGCCGACCGGCATTCATACATGCGTCAGAATTTTTTGCCCCAGAACGCCCACAGCGCACCCAAATAACGCCCCATCATGTTAGGCACATTACAAAGTGCCGAAGCTTGCACCTAACATCGCATGTGATCGTCCGACAGCGGAGCCGGCACAGTGAGGCGCATTATACGCCTGAAAACTGGCCAAAAGCCCGTTCAAACATGTCCCCATTGGTGCTGTCCTTAGAAATCATGGAGGTCATACAAAATACTTGATGCACTAGTTTTTGATGTGTGTTGTATTCACTTATGCATCAACTAACTAGATTACAAAATATTCAGTTATACTAGTACCTTACTTTCATGTTATGGGTTAAAAAAATGTTGTTGAAATTTTGGCAATTGTTCTTATGTTCAGTGAGATATTGATTAAAACTTTACTTTTTATAGGATGTATAGTCATTTATGCTGAGCACTGTATATCATGTTATATTGACTTCTTAGTTATACATGATGGGGATACCCTATAAACCAGCAACTAAACTGGTTTCTATCTACTATATATGGAAGCGGTCAGCTGGGTGTCATTGTATATCAAGCCTTCCCCTTATCATTCATATTTTATAGGATCCAGCTATATAGTTTTCATGTCATGTCCTCTTTGCTTCCTGAAATAAATAATTCTTTAGCCTTCTAATAACTTGGCAGCAGTTCTTCACTTTCCACCTACATTTCAGCAGTTCCATTTATTATGTCTATTGCTGCTGCACTAGACGTATTATGGTTCATTTGAGCATTCAGTGTTAGAGGTCATCTGGAAAAAAAAAACATTTTCCCAGAAAAACACTCTGAAGATTGCTACTACATTAGTTTAAATCGATGCTGTCTGCTGGGTCTATTTTACGCCTATTAATTTTTCACTGACTAATTTCTCTGTACGTATCTGTGCTTTTATAATCACATCCGGACAGAGACAAAGATGACATCACTCTTCTGAATGAAGCTGCATCTTCAGCCACTAGTACAGCAGACAGGATACAAGCTGAATTCAGACAATGTTCAGATGGAACTTATTCTAGCCCTCAACCTATTTAGTTAAAGGGAACCCGTCGCATTGAACATGCTATGAGATCTGCCAGAGTCATGTTATATAGCAGGAAGAGCTGAGCAGATTGATATATGGTTTTGTGGGGAAAGATTCAGTAGAATTTATATTATATTCATTAAATTCTGCATATTTTGGGATAAGGAGACCAGTGGTCGGTCTTATCAGTGATTGACATTTATCTCTCTATGGACACTTATATAAGGAAAGCTGTCAATCACTGTTAAATTGGTTGTCCACTTCCTTAGAAAAACAAGAAAAACATAGGCAGCTCCTGGGACCCCATTAAGAAAAAAAAAAATATACTCACATTCCTCCAGTCCCGTGAGTCTTCCAGGTCTTAGGTTTTCTTACGGAAGGGCATGTTCCCACGGCAGTGGACAAATACCGTCCGGTTTGCCGGCCGGTATTTGTCCGGTTTGCGGCCAGTTTTTCAGGCGGTTTGAAAAACCGCAAACCGGCTGAAAAACCGGCCGAAAACCCGTGCCATGGGGACATGCCCTAACCGCTGTAGCCACTGTTTAGGTGCAGAGGTCCTGTCCCTCTACATAAATCATTATTCTGAGCTGTTCACTTCCGAACAGTAATACAATTTAGAGGCATGCGACAGCTACAGCCAATCAGTGACTACAGTGGTAATATTCCTTTTTGGAAGTAACAGCATGAAAACAGCAGACCAAAGGGATGCAACGCTAGAACCAGGGAACAAAGGAAGGTGAAAATATATATCTTTTTTAATTTTAATGGGGCTTCAGGAACTGCCTATTAGTTTTTGTTTGGAAAGTGGAAAACCCCCTTTAAGGGGAATGTGTCATCAAAAAATGAGTCATTGTTTAAGTCCTATTTTTATGTTAAACACATTTTTTTAGGAATTTTTGGTTGTTTTTTTAATTTTTCATATCACTTTCAATATTTTTATTAATTCTTGAGTCTTGCAGTTTTCACTTTGGCCACTAGGCCTTGTTTGCACTGTTTTAGCAGCAGTCAGAGAGATGCTTTACAGTAGCTTCATGCACATAGGAGACTTAAGACTAACTCAGTCCCATGCACTTCTGTAGGAGAGTTTTCTAGTCATGCTCTGTGACCTGGGAAGAAATCAGTGTGCAGGGAGGTGAAAGGGTGAACTGTGACTCTCCTCTTGTGACTGGTGGATCCTGTGTTATCTATTCACACTGGTGTCTCCTTTCAGTTTCACCCTCTTTGTGCTGACAATGAGCAGACAACTGAGAATCTTTCTGTACAGAACAGGAAGTGTCAGACATTATCAGGCTTAGTGGCCAAAGTGAAAACTGCAGGACTTAAGAATTGCTAAAAAATATTGAAAGCTGCCAAGTCCATTATTCCACGAAAGTGGAAATCTCCCACTCCCCCCTCGATGGAGGAATGGTATGCAGAGATTGATTCTATGCAGAGTATGGAGGAGCTGATTTCTCATAGCACCGATCAATTGCTCATGTGTCAGCGCACTTGGTTCTACTGGACCACTTTTAAGACCACTCAGTTATACTTCTCTATCTCTTGTTGAGGCCGCACTTTTATGATCTGCTTGGATAGGTCTTGTCTGAGGGTTCATTCCCTGATTTGGAGGGCCATCTTTGGGGGGAACCACATGAGGCTCAGTAGTGACGTTTGGACCCGGCTCTGGTTATGGGACAGCCCTAGCATTCTCTCCTCCCCCCTTACTCTTCTCCTTCCATTTTGTTGTCTGCGTGGTCTTTGTGTCTTGTTAGTGTATAATCTGTTTAGGTGATGGTAGTCATTTATTGCACCCCAGTTGTAAGATTTGGTGTTAACACACCAACGTGCAAAATATTTGACCATAATGAGATGGTACAGTAATTTGATTGGTTCATTACCCTGCTTTGGCTACATGCCTTGGTTTGATATTTGCACTTGTGATATTTGCATTGTTGGTATGGAAGTTCGCACATCTGTTATTTTACTTTGTGCTACTTTTAGTCATAATTCGTTTCCTTCAATTCACCTGTATTCCATTGTGTAAATTTTATACTTTAATAAAGTTGTTTTTTGAATGAGAAAAAAAAATGTGTTGAACATAAAAATGTGAGTTAAACAATAAGCCATTTTTGATGACACATTCCCTTTAACAGTGACTGATAGCCTTCCTAGTATCAGTGTGCATCGCTGACAATCACTGATAACACCGCCAACTGAATTCCTTAAAGAAAATGAATAAATTACAAGTTCTACTGAATCTTTCTCTACAAAACTATATATCAATCTGCTCAGCTCTTCCTGCTCTATAACATGTCCCTGGCAGACCTCATAGCATGTTTTATGTCACAGGTTCCCTTTAATATTTA
Organism: Phyllomedusa bahiana; assembly: GCA_025379985.1. Taxonomy (NCBI): domain Eukaryota; kingdom Metazoa; phylum Chordata; class Amphibia; order Anura; family Hylidae; genus Phyllomedusa; species Phyllomedusa bahiana. The sequence goes on along the minus strand of JAODAL010004823.1, from coordinate 54,821 downwards.
AGCACTGTGAGGATGATTAAGCAAGAACCTCAGGGTTGTGTATGTTGTATTGTTCTATTCTATTGTTTAATTGTACCATCTGAAATGAGGTCACCTTGTTCCTGGTGGATGGACTGGTTCATTAAAATGTACACGGAGAACCTCCATTTTTAAACATTTCGTATAAAAGAAAGAGCAGTAATGTCATTTAAAATAATTCACATATTCTGCAATTTATATTTGCTGTATTTGTGTGTTTGCATTTGGCAGCATGCACCTGCACATCTTGTTTCATTTTTTGGAGGTGCTGATCAATTTTGCTTCTTGCAACTGCAATGGAAATGGAATATATAATTAATTATAATTATAGCTAGAATAATAGAAATCTCTTTGTCAGTGGCTTTCCGTACTAGCTAATAAAGGTGGTTCTGAAGCATAGGACCTGCCTCTTTGAAGTCAATTTGCACTAATTGGGTGTATGGACAGGAGAAGTCCTAATGGGACTACTGTTTTAATCCCATTAATTTATCTATATTGTTATCCCATAACCATAGATGCAAAGGCTAGAGTACAATATTACTCAAATAATGATCTTAAGACTTCACTGGGCTTACAACTTAACATAGGATTTTAAAGCTTCACTTTGCACAAGATATACAAGACTACCACCACTATATAAAGCTTTAGGCTGGTGTCACACTTTGTGTTTTCGCAAAAATGCATACATTTTTAGATACCATGCAAAATATGAGTGAATAGTCCAAAATAGTCCTTCATGGTGAGATGGGACACGATGAGAAAATTTGTAAAAAAAAATGGAGGGAATCAAAGATAAAAGAGAAACGGGGGCAAAAAAAAAAAAGGGGGTACAATGAGCGTGTCAAATGCCAAATAGGACCATAGTGAAAAAAGATGACACACAAAGTACACAGTGCAAATATACAAAAGTAAACAGACAAGATTAAGTATGCTTAAAACACGGCTACAGGGCCATAAAACTTAATCTTCAGATGAAACCAGAAGTTTACATACACTGCGTAAACAGACACATCTGCATGTTTTTCTTACTATCTGACATGAAATCAGAATAAACCTTCCCCGTTTTAGGTCAATTAGGAACCAAAATTATTTATATTTGCCAAATGCCAGAATAATAAGAGAGAGAGAATTTTTTAAGGCATTTTTATTACTTTCTGCAAAGTCAAAAGTTTCCATACATTTCATTAGTATTTGGTAGCATTGCCCTTAAACTGTATGACATGGATCAAATGTTTTGGATCCTTCCACAAGCTTCTCACAATAGTTTGTACGAATTTTGGCCCATTCCTCCTGACAGAACTGGTGTAACTGAGCCATGTTTGTAGGTCACCTTGCTCGCACCTGCCTTTTCAGCTTTGCCCATAAATTTCCTATAGGATTGAGATCGGGACTTTGTGATGGCCACTCCAAAACATTGACTTGGTTCTCCTTATTGGGGATGTTTCGCTTCATCAGTTCGGCTGTTTTTCTTGAAGCTTGATTCTCTCAGTTCCTGAAATCCAGGGGCATTTCTTCCCCTCCCAGCTGGGTGTTTCTTAACTGAAGAAGGATGACATCATCCCCCCCTTCACTGTTCATGCTCGCTCCCGAGTCAGTGTGTCCCCCCCCCTCTCTAAGTCCACATATCACTGTGTCATTCCTCTTCCTATGCAGTCTTATTTTGTAAGAGCTGTTTACATACCACAGGTCTGCATTTAGTCTAGACAGTCTTCTATGAACTCAGAGCACTGATCTCTTCTCCTCTCACAGCTGAAGGTTTGTTACAGTTGAACCCAGTCTTCTATAAATTCATCCAGAGCACATATCCGTCTCCCTTCTATGTTTACACAAGGCACCGAGGCACAATTCTGCTGTTTCCTGATTGTAGAAGCAGCTGCAGAGTTAATGAGAAGCTGCTAGCTGTATAGAGTGAAATTATTGCCGGCCCCTTACACGTAGGAGCATTAGGCACCGAGGCACAATTCTGCTGTTTTCTGATAGTAGATGCAGCTGCAGTGTTACTGTGGAGCTGCTGGCTGTGCAGAGTCAAATGTTGCCGGCCCCTTAGTCTGAGTGAGAGAGGCAGGAATGCTTGCTCTGGTCAATACGACCGGGGCCGAACAGAATGTAAATTAGTAGAGCCGGCAGCCAATAAAATGAAAGGAGGTGGGATCAGACAAAACGAAGATAAGGCAGGCTGTGAAAACAAGACAGCTTTGCAAATGACATCCAATTTCAAAGTTGCTTGTTTTCACTGTCCCCTTATTCTGAAGACCATTTAATGAAATGATACAACCCCTTTAAGCACCGTTGTAACCAGTTTGGCAGTATGCTTCAGGTCATTGTCCATTTGGAAGACTCATTTCCACCCAAGCTTTAACTTCCTGACTGATGTCTTTAAGATGTTGCTGCACATGGATAGGTGAAAGTGTCAAAAAGTTATTCTCACATAAAGTGACACATGCCAGATTTAAAAAACGGGGCTCTGTCAGAGAGGCCAAAACTGGCTCCGGCTGTAAGTGGTTAATTATGATATAATAATAATTTGACTTGACTGTGTATTAGCTAAACTGATATCCCAGCTGGAATACCTGATAAGAATATACAATACAAAAACCAAAAGGCAAAAATGAAAAATGTTTGGAAAACCTTTATTTTGGTGCATTTTTCAGGTAGAAAATGTAGTCTCAACCCTTTCACAATATGGGTACCCTTTGCCTGACTGTATCTCCTGAATTTTCATAGCAATAAACCTGCAGCACTTACATTCCCACTGTGAAATAGTTTACTGCAACCTTACTCTCACATCTTACCTACGTGCCACTTTCTTCTGCTTAAAGGACTGCGCAAATAGCAAAGTCTCTGTCTGTTGCTATGATGGTAATGCATTGCCCATAGATTACACACTAATGGGCAACCCACAGGAATTACTTGATCAAATCGCTGAATTTACAAAGAATATTCCCAAAACTGCATAAATCCCTCAATTTTAAAAGGCACAAGCAGTAAGCAAATATGTGGGTGCACTAAAAATCTCTCTCATTGGGATCATTGATGATGACAGTAGGGCAGGTGTTGGATGAACCCCGAATGCCCAATACCAGATGTGCCAGCTGCCATGCTCAGTGTGCGTCTTTTCTTGTGGTCTGTATATGCTGACTTGGCAGTGGTTGAGATAATTATTTAGCAATATTTTTTCCCATCTTCAGCTAAAAGTTTCAGCTCTAATATTCCAATGTTGGAATACTGCTGAAACAGAGTTTATTGCACTGTGAAAATTGGTCGGGCTTGTAAATTTCATGCTCAAACAGAACTGTTAGAATAGGGGTACAACATTCGTTTTTTATCAAGGAAGGGACAATTTATTGAATTGCACTGCTTGTAGGGACTATAATAAAGTTTTGACGTAATGTAGACTACACGGCTAGATATGCATGATATCCTGGGATATGGGCATAACTATAGCCATAGCAGCCAACTCGACTGCTACAGGACCCAGAGGTACAAGAACATTGTTCCATTTTGTAGGGAACTAGTAGTTGGGGGCTTTTAGCTATCTAGCACTACTATGTGGATTCTCTGCAATATGGCAGTATTATTCATACCTTTAATTATTGTTACTTATGCTGCTGTTTTAGTGTATTGGCATCAGTCGGTGGGGCGGCATCTCATTTTGCTAAGGAAATTTTAGTTACGCCTCTGTCCTGGGAGAAGGCTGTGTACATAATAATTTTACATTTAAAAGTCCCATTATAGGGGTTGGCCAGAGTTGGGGGGGCGGGGGTGTTTATACTTACCTTTCTGTCCCAGACTCTCTGTAGTTCCCTTGGACTGGCTCTTCTTCACTTCTCATCCCCACACAAATGAGAGGACCATGCTCCATTAAATGAAAATGAAGCACAAGCCTCTCATTTGTAAAGATGAAAACCTGAAAATGAAAAGGAACGGATCCAGGAGCTTCAGGGGCGGGGACAGATAACAATCAAGTTTTTTCTGCAGCCTGGCCACATTTAAGATACATTTTTTTCCACTGGACCACCCCTTTCATTACAGGGTGCTATGCATATGAAAGAGACGGTTGAAATACATATGGTAACATAAGAAAAAAATTTGTACTATAAACAAATAAGAAAAAAATGAGTACTATGAACATGAACTGAATGGCTGATGGACTACAAAAGAGATAGAGTACACAGCCAAAAAGGCTTACAATATACATTGCAGAGAGGAAAGAAGAACATGGCTTCCATTTACAGCAGAGCCTTGACAACCATGGAAGATATACAGCAGGTGAAATTTCTAAAGGTGCTATTGACATGAAATTCTCACCAAATGTTGGCAACAACCGATCCAATCCACAGAGGGAAAGAAATGAAACCAAAACTATCCATAAATTAAGTTATGTGTAATAATAAAAAATGACACAGGGAAAAAGTATTGAACACATGAAGAAAAAGAGGTGCAAAACGCCATGGAAAGTCGACACCAGCTGAAATTTATCAGAAATTAGAAAGCAATCCTGCCACTTAGTGAAAAATAATATCAGCTGGTTCGACTGATGGCCTATTAAAAAGTGTATCATTACCAAGATACCACACAAGAAACATCTCACGATGGGTAACACCAGCGAGCTGTCTCAAGATCTTTACAACCTTATTTTTTAAATACATACTGATGGTATTGGTTACAAAAGAATTTCTAAACTACCGAAGGTTTCAGTGAACACTGTGGGCGACAAATCACTGAGGAAAGTAGTAAACAAAGCTTCACTCAAAAAGTAGTATCACTGCAAGAATACTAGGAAGCTAAAATATAACCTTTAATAAATATACTGTAAAGACAAACAATTACAATAAATAAAAATGTGCACCAAAATTACATTAAAAAATCGGATTGCCCCATGTGGTTTGAGAGTTAACCTAATACCAGCAAATAGGTTGTGATCCAAGGAATTCCTTACTGCATGGGAGGAGGAGGAGGCAACTAATAGGTTATTATGATATATGAAACTTTTACTATCAGAGGAACACAATTCTTTTGAAATTTCCTTTACAAAATTGAAAGAACTAACAGAAACGGCCTTAAAATTCAAAACAGGGGTGACTTATCGAAGAGGGAGTGTACTCTTCAATTTTCAGTTGAGTGCTACTATCTTACTTAACAGAATTTAAAGAAAAAAGAGCCTTTAACTTTTTTGAGGAGAAAAAGAGGGACTTGTGTACAGATATCTCTTCCTCTGAGCCTGAGTCGTCTGACTCAGAGCGTCATTCATATTTGGACAACTTTAGAACCAGAAGGGGTAATAGAGGGTGGAATAGATGATCTGGACAACAATGGAATTGAAAAAAACTATTCACCTACTGCCCCTTTGCTTCTTTTTCCTCCTCCTCTTCCTCCCTGCTCCTCTTTATGTACAGAAACTGTCTCATCCTTTCCCTCCTCTGGATCTTTTTTGGAGTGGGGTCCACTGTACCATTTACGTGAGCGACCAAATCACAATCTCAGACAATGAATAGTGATTTACAAGTAATTAATCTCAGTGATCGTTCCTTAAAGGGGTTGTCTCACTACAAGGATTGCTTTTTATGTGAAAGATCTTGCAAAAACAAGTCACTTTGCAATATATGTCCATTAACAGTGTCCTACCTATTCTGAGATATCCTCTCTTGTATGAGCTGCATCAGCTCCTGTGGTTGCTATAGCTACAGTCCTGGCTTCTACTGCAGCCTAGTAGAAGCCAGGAAACACGCCCCTGAATTCAAAGTGAAACCAAGAGAACAGGACTGTGATAACATGAATTAATGTAGTGAGACAACCCTTTAACAGTGGAGGAAATTAATCTATTAAAAACAGTCCTGGGATTTGTCCTGACTACTAGGTTTAATCCCTTTGAGTGGATTAAAAATATCCACTTGTTTATTCGTAAACTCAAGAGGTAGAAGTTTTTTTTTTTTAATTTGTATATAGAACAATGAGCAACTAGGTGTGGAAGAAAGAGATCTGGTGGGTATAATGATGCTTATAGAGCTCCAGGAAGAAAATGACTTTGGGGCTGGTTTTGTATCATTTACAGAACTTAACCCAAAAAGTCATCAATCCCCTCCACTTTTTTGGATGTTTTTCTTGAAGCAACCATTGACGAAATAAAGAAACTCCCCACTGCTGTTAACAACACTAAGGCTATGTCTCCACTGCATCGGACAAAAAACGGCCCAAAAGTGGCCGTTTGTTTTCCGATGCAGGACCATGTTTTTTGTCACACTTTGTACAAAAACCGCATTGCTTCACGTTTTTTTGGCGTCGCCAATAAAATTCTATTGTATGGGAAGACAGCAAGAAAACTAAAAGCGCCGGCGTATTATACATGTGTATAATACGCCGGCGCCAGATGACGAGCAGAGAAAAGACGAGCTGTGAGGACTGCAGCTCGTCTTTTCTATGGCCGCCTATGGGGCTGCACGAAAGATCATATCTTTGGCGCTTTAAAAAACTAAAAGCGCCGAAGATATGATTGTAATCCTTTGCAGTGGAGACAATAGCCTAACACTAATTTATCCTCTGAACAATTGAAAACTCTTCTTAAATTAGAAAAGGATAAATCTTTGATTATTAAACTGGCTGTCAGGGGTTGTAACCTTGTAGTTTTAAGTCATCATAAATATTAAAAAATGGCCCTTGACATATTCTCCAATGCTGAATTTTATGGTATTTTACCTAATGACCCCACCGATTCCTTCAGGGACCAACTGGAATTATTACTGATTTCAGGAATTTAAATTCATGTATTAAAACCTCCCAAATTCCTTCCTTTTATGTCCTTTTAGATTTATTAAAGAGGAGACCAATAGTGTCTGGGGTTAATTCCATCACCCAGAATGTTGGTGTCTACCTTGACCGGGTCCTAAGACAATTTTTATGTGCTATACCTTCATTTGTACGCAATGGTACAGACCTGTTGTGTAAAATTGATGGCATCTCATGATAATATACTTCTGGCCTCTATTGATGTAGAGGCCTTATACAGCTCGATCATTCACGAGAAAGGACTTGAAACTTTGAGTTTTTTCCTTCAAACTTGAGGTAGACAATATGAGCCACACAATGATTTTATACTGGAACTTATGCAGTACATGTTGTGCCATAACTACTTTTTGTTTGACGGCAAATTCTACCATCAACTCAGGGGCACAGCCATGGGAAGCCCATGTGCTCCCTCTTACGTCAATTTGCTGCTAGGTTGGTGGGAGGATACCGTAGTTCTTAGTGAAGATGCCAATAGATGGTTCCCCAATGTCATCTTCAAGGGTAGATATATAGATGTTGTGCTTGTCCTATGGGCGGGGAAAAAGGATAAGTTCGCCTTGTTTCTTGATTTCACTAACATCAATACTTTGGGTTTGAGATTCACCTACAAAGTAAACCATTTGTCCATCAATTTTTTAGACATGACCATGGAGAAAAGTGAGACAGATAAGCTAGTAACATTTACTTTCCGGAATCCTACAGCTACTGACAACCTCTTGAAATGGGAAAGTTTCTATCCTGTTCCTCTTAAGAGCGGTATACCCCAGGGCCAATATACCAGGATTAGATAGAACTGTTCTGATATTTATTTTATTCAAGATGGGGTGCAGAGTGTATATTAATGAGCAAAAAAAATTAACTTTCTTGATCTTACCAATTGGTTGCAATGAAACAAAGAGTGAAAAATTTAAAGGGATCTGAATACTTTTCGTACCCACTGTATCTCACTGAAAACAAATGTATAACTCCGTTCCAGCATGGGTTTATGAAGGATCGGTCCTGTCAAAATAATTTCATCAACTTCTGTGAGGAGGTTAGTTCTAGATTGGACTGGGGTGAGGCATTGGATGTTATATATCTACATTTTTCTAAGGCATTTGATACTGTGCCACATAAAAGGTTGGTAAGTAAAATGAGAATGCTTGGACTGGGGGAAAATGTTTGCAAGTGGGTAAGTAACTGGCTCAGTGATAGAAAACAAAGGGTGATGATTAATGGTACATACTCAGACTGGATCCCTGTTACTAGTGGGGTACCACAGGGGTTAGTATTGTTCCCTATTCTTTTTAACAATCTTACACATGGATTGCACAGTCAAATATCAATCTTTGCAGATGATACTAAGTAATCAACACAATAGAGGATAATGTTTTATTACAAAGGGATCTGGATAAGTTGGAGGCCTGGGCAGAGAAGTTGCAGATGAGGTGTGACACAGATAAATGCAAGGTGAGAAGGAAAAATCCATTCCATGATTACTTGTTAAACTGGAAAACACTGGGAAAAAGTGAATGGAGAAGGACTTGGGAATCCTGGTGGACAGTAAACATAATTGTAGTGGCCAGTGTCAAGGCAAACAGGATCATGGAATGGATTAAAAGAGGTATAGATGCACAAGATGAGAACATTATTAACACAATATAAAAATCACTGGTTAGACCACACAAGGAATAATGTGTACAGTTTTGGGCACCAGTGCACAGGAAAGACATTGTAGAGCATGAACAGGTACAAAGGTGGCAACAAAAATAATAAAAGGACTGGGTGGACTACAATACCCAGAAAGATTAGCAAGATTAGGATTATTTAGTTTAGAGAGAAGATGGCTTTGGGGGACATGATAATTATGTATAAATATATTAAAGGACAATATATAGATCTCCCCAGGATCTAGTTATACCCAGGACTGTATCCAGAACATGGTGGCATCCTCTACATCTAGAGGAAAGAACATTTCTGCATAAACATAGGAAGGGATTCTTTACTGTTAGAGCAGTGAGACTGTGGAACTCTCTGCCAGAGGAGCTTGTCATGGTGAATTCACTAACAGAGTTCAAAAAGGGTCTGGATGCATTTCTAGAGTGTAATAATATCACAAGTTATAGTAACTATGATTCTGGAGAAGGGGCGTTGATCCAGAAATTTATTCTGATTGACAGATTGGAGTTGGGAAGGCATTTTTTCCCCCTAAAATAAGGACAGTTGGGGGTTTTTGCCTTCCACTGGATCAACATTATAGGAATATAGGCTGAACTTGATGGACGTCTGTCTTTTTTCGGCCTTACAAACTATGTAACTATGTAACTATGAAGACTGGCACTAATATACTAGGAATGAAGTAGGTGTAGAAATTCCTCAAAAGAGGAAAACCTGGGACTTACTCATAGAATAAAGGTAGGGAATAACTGCTTTATACATATCTTCAACAGAATATCACTTTAAAATCCATAATTTACAATTTTTAATTTAGAAGAGCCTTCCAAAAATAAGATTATCACAAGCTATCCCACTACTAATTCTGTGGTAATCTACAGAGAAATCCACAGGAAATTAAATATTGCATGACGCCCATTGTCTGTGTGTGATGAGGGAAGTAGAGACAGGATGAAGTAGAGCTACACAGAGATAGTGCGAGAGAGAGAAAGAATGACAAAATGGGAGAAAGTAACAAAGAGGGAGAGAGAGACAAAGAGAGAGAAACAGTGACGGTACGATTGACAAAGAGGGAAAGAACAACGAATAGTGAGAGAGCAACAGAGAGGGAGAGAGCGACAGAGAGGGATAGAACGACAAAGAGGGAGAGAATGACAGGGAGAGAGCGACAATGAGGGAGAAAGTGACAAAGAGGGAGAGAGCGACAATGAGGGAAAGAACAATAGAGAGGGAGAGAACAACAAAGAGAGAGAGAGGGACAAAGAGGGAGAGAGTGACAATGAGGGAAAGAACAATAGAGAGGGAGAGAACAACAAAGAGAGAGAAAGAGGGACAGAGGGAAAGAGTGACAAAGAGGTAGAGAACGACAAAGAGGGAGAGAGACACAAAGAAGGAAAGAATGACAAAGGGAGAAAGTGACAAAAAAGAGAGATTGACAGAGAGAGTGACAAGGAGAGAGAGCAACAAAGAAGGACAGAACTACATAGAGGGAAAGACCAACAAAGACAGAGAGCAACAAAGAGGGAAAGACATAGAGAGAGAGACACACAAAGAGGGAAAGAACAACAAAGAGGGAGAGAGCAACAAAGAAGAAGAGATCTACAAAGAGGGAGAGCGCAACAGAAAGAGAGAGCGACAAAGAGGGAGAGAGAGACAGAAAGGGAGAGAGAAACAAAGAGGGAACGGGTGACAGAGGGGAAGAGAGGGGGAGAGGGACAGAGCGACAAAGAGAGAAACAGCGACAGAGAGGGAGAGAGCAACAAAGAAAGAATGAGTGAAAAAGAGGTAGAGAATGACTAGGAGGTAGAGAAGGATAAAGAGTGAAAGAGCCACAACAAGGGAAAGTGCAGCATAGAGGGAGAAAGCCAGAAAGAGATAAAGAATGACAAAGAGGGAGAGAGCGACAAAGAGGGAGAATGTGACAAAGAGGGAGAGATCGACAAAGAGGGAGAAAGTGACAAGGAGGGAGAGAGTGACAAAAAGAGAGATCGACAAAGAAAGAGAGAGCGAGAATGAAAGAGGGAAAGAACAACAAAGAGGGAGAGAGCGACAAAAAGTGAAAGAACAACAAAGAGGGAGAGAGAGACAAAGATTGAGAGAATGACAAAGAGGGAGAGAGAGACAAAGAGGGAGAAAGCAACAAGCAGAGAGTGACAAAGAGAATGACAGCCACAACAAACGGAAAGAGCGACAAAGAGGGAGAAAGCCACAAAGATGGAGATAGCGATAAAGAGAAAGCAACAAAGAGGGGGCGGGCAACAAACAGAAGGAAGAAGAAGAGACCAAAATAGAGGGAGAGAGCGACAAAGAGAGTGACAATAAGGGAGAGAGTAACAAAGAGACAGCGTGACAAAAATGAAGAGTGATAAAAAGGGAATAATTGAGAAAAAGAGTGACAAAGAGAGCAAAAGATCAATAGATACACATGTAAAAAGCCATTAAAATATATGTTACATTAAAAAGCTGGCGTTAAAAATAAATAAAATACTGTGCAAACAGGCCTTAAAGAGGTGTTCTCACCATGCTGTTTCACAAAACCCTTCTCTTCACCGTCAGTTTCAGACTCTCACTTCCTATTCAGGTTGTGGGCAGGTCTACAGCAGAGATTGTCATATCATCTCTGCTACTCCTAGTTGAGCCTGTTAGAGGGACATTGTTGATTAAACGGTTTTAACAGCAAGGAGGATCACTATAGAGCTATAAGAAGTTAACTTTGGTGAGCAAGAAAATAAACTCCTGTGATGGTGATAAGACACAGCAGGAAGTGACATCACCATCCCTGACACTGCTAGAGCAAAGAGAGTTGGTCAGTAACCTACAGAAGCTTGTGTAAACAAGCAGGAGATAAAAACTGCAATAGCTCTGAAAGGATGCACAATTAACACAGGAATGTATTTGGTAATAGTCTTTATTTACCTTTGTTAACATGTTAAAAGCTAATCAATGGAGTGGGAATATGACTTTAAAGATTTGTTAAAAATGAGCACTCTAAAAATGACAACCCTTTTAAATACACAAAATGCAATTGCTTTCCTTAAAGGGAATGTGTCATCAAAAATTAGTTATTGTTTAACTTAAACACACTTTTTAAGAATTTTTGGTTATATTTCTTTTTAATTTTCCATATCACTTTCAATATTTTTAAATAATTCTTAAGTCCTGCAGTTTTCACTTTGGCCACTAAGCCTAATAATAGTCTGACACTTCCTATTCTGTAGAGAAAGATTCTCAGTTGTCTGCTCATTATTAACACAAGCAGGGTCAAACTGAAAGGAGACACCTGTGTGAATAGATAACACAGGATCCACCAGTCACAAGAGGAGATAGTCACAGCTGACCGTTTCACCTCCCTGCACAGTGACTTCTTCCCAGGTCACAGAGCATGACTAGAGAACTCTCCTATAGAAGTGAATGGGACTGAGTCAGTCTTAAGTCTCCTATGTGCATGAAGCTACTGTAAAGCATCTCTCTGACTGCTGTTAAAGCAGTGCAAACAAGGCCTAGTGGCCAAAGTAAAAACTGCAAGACTTAAAGGGGTTTTCCCAAGACAGGAGTTCCTTCCCCTATTTCTGCTCAGAAAGAAGAAAAACATAGGATGCACTTGGGGGGAGTGGAGAGGTCTTTCCCCACAGCCCTTTGAAAGCGGGTTTCATGTTCTCTTCATCAGATAAGAAGGCAAACCGCAAGCAGGGCTGAAACAGCTCCGTCAGTCCTGGCGTGTCTAATGTAAACTGTCGGAAACTAAGGGGGACTGAGCAATGCTGAGCCTTTTGGGGCTTCATTTTTTTAATGAAATATTTTTAGAAAAGTGTTTAAAATCCCCTTTTTGGGGGACCCCCACGTAAACTTTTCATCGTGGAAAAAACCTTTTTTTAAGTTGAATTTGTTTTAAGTCAAAAAGGGTATTTTATTAAATCTCAACCCAGCAAAAAAGGTTTTTTTTAATTTTTGGTATTTGCAGGAAGGGGTTATTTTTTTGGCTTTGCCCTGCTAAGAAAATTTAACCTCATGTGCGCTGTGGCAGGCTGGCACTTGCCCCAACCCAAAGTACAAACTGCTGGGAAATGGAACTACAATGCCAGAGCCCATAAATCTCCGTTTGTAATAGGGACAGATAAAAAGTCGGAAAACGGTGTAAGTCGGGGATTTTTTAATTTTTTTTTTTTTTTTATGTTCTTGGGTTAAAAATATTATTTTGGGGTTTTTTTTTAACTTTTTCATAAAAATTTTGTACCTGTGCTGATGTGTCCCCCTTTTGCAGAGGGCCAGCATTTGCTGTCTGAAAATCTTTCAAAAAAATGCTTTTCTGTTTACAAACCCTTTTGCTGTTTTTTTTAAATCTTTTCCCAACCAAAAGGGTTTTTTCCACGAAGTGATTCCTTCCCTCTTATTTGCCGGGAAAAAATAACAAACATGACGCGCAGGGTGGAGGGGGGGGGGAGAGAAAAGAGCGGGAAAAAAGGGGCCCTGCAAGTTTATCAAATAATAATTTTTCAACCAGTGAAATGTTATACAGCAACAGTATACATGCACTTTTCCCGCCCCTTGAAAGCTCATTCAGTTCCCTTCATCAATAAAAGGCAAACCGCAAGCAGGCCAATCAGCCCTGTCAGTGTATGGTCGTGTCTAATGTAAACCCCTTTTTTTTAAGGAAATGGGGGACTGAGCATTGCTGTAGCTCTCAGAGGCTTCACTTTTTGTATTACATTTATTTAAAAAGGGATTAAAATACCCTTTTGGGGATCCCCCAACTTACATGTGGCAAAACCCCTTTAAGATTATTAAAATATTTTAAAAAGTGAAAAAAAACCCAACCCAAAATTCCAAAAAAATCTGTTTAACAAAAAAGGGACTAAAACAATTAGTCATTTTTTGATGACACATTCCCTTTAAGGTATACACCAGGCTATAACAATTGCAATACAGAGACTGCATAAAAAAGAAAATTTCCTGGAACAGACTTTAAAGAAAGGACAATTCTAGGTTTACAGATGAAAAAACACAGATGCTCAGCTCTATTACGTCAGGGTCAAAAAAAACGGCGAGATGAGGGGTGATAAGATTTGAGTAAAAAATTTAATTTTTATTCTAAAAAAGCTTTTGGGACTAGACTTTCCTTTTGATAGGCCCGATCTTGACGATCGAGCTCATTTCCCCTTTTGTAAGCTTTCTTTTATTCTTTTGTCCTTGAAATAAACAAAACCAAAACTAACAAAGACATATGTTAATTCAAACCGACCATTTGACACAATTTTAATTCTATCATACAAAAATTCAATACATTGAAAAAGAATTTCAGTCCTAAGAAACGTAAAAATTGGTATTTTAAGAGGTATTCAAATTTCTACAAATTAAAGTTATTCTTTGTATAGTATTTGTATAGTACTAAATACTGCTACCAGAGCCGTAACTTCAAGCTCTGGGGCCCAAAGTGCAAAAAATGTAAAAGGGGCCACCGTTACATGCGCCATTTACAATACTGGTGTCTTCTTAGGGGGCAGGAGGGCTTTTGGGCCCCTCAGGGTGCAGGGCCCATGCGACTGTCCCTGCATCCCCTGTAACTACGCCCCTGCCTGCAACACCTGACAAGACCAGCCTTTTGGGAAAAACTTGATCCGTCGTTAACCATAATTGTGTTCTTTTCAAAAATCGCTCAGATCTTTCATTTTCCCATTTTACCGCTTTTCCAAACCCAAAATCTTTAAAATGACTGTCTTTGCTGCTTCATCATTCCACCATTTTTACAGGGGGCCCCGGTTACGAGTAATCAATGTTTTAACCCCAGGCCGGGCTGGAATAAAAATCAGCCCTGGCACTAAGCCCCCAGCGCCCACATACAATATCCCCTTAAAAATTCCCCTTTTCTCGACCTCGCCACTTTCTAAAAAAAATTCTATAAAGCTGTTTCACACGAGCATTTTTGGTGCATTTTGTACAGAAAGGCAGAGCAGTTTTGCTGAAATTTCTGCCAAAAAAAAAAAAAAACCCCTCAAAAAAAGCACCAAAAACCCTCCCTGTGAGAGCCCCCTACACACAAGAAAAAAAAAACAGTGGGGGAGAGAAACCCGATTCAACACAGAAGTAAATGACCCCCCGGCAGCGGGCTCCCGGGGCGCTCTCTGATGGGGGTTGTTTTTTTCTCCTTTTCTTCTCTTCTGCACAAACCCCCATGACCCTTCCCCGTTGTTTCCCCTTTCCCTTTTTTCTCCGTCCAGTACAGCATGCAAAGTCTTTTCTTCCGGTCACTACTTCCCCGAGAATTTACCACAAATACATCTTAGATCTCTCCTTCAGCACTTTCCTATCAATTCCCCCAAAAAGCGTTGTTAACCCTAAAAAATAGAAATTAAAAAATGACGATAAGTGGAGGGGAGTGGGCAGTATCAGGCGGCAGGGCCCGAAACGGCAGACGGGCCCCCTTATAGGAGACAGGGACAGGACAGGGGCAGTTATAGGCAAACCCGGGCAGTGTTAAGTAGGCAGGGTATTAAGGCAGGATAGGAGGCAGTGCTTTATTGGAGCCCGGGGAGGGGAAGGCGCCCGGGCAGGGTATAGGCAGCCAGGGAGGTATGGCGCCAGGGCAAGGCTCATATAGCCGGACGGCATCTATGCCAGAGGGGAAAGGTACCCGGGCAGGCTCAATAGCCAGGAGGGTATGATAGCCAGGGCAGGCATATATAGCCAAGGGGAGAGTTAGTTGCCGGGCAGGGGATAGGTGCCAGGGGAGGGTACCATATAGCCAGGGGGATCAATAGGTAGCCAGGGCAGGGCATCATAAGGTTCCAGGGGGGGCGGGCATCTATAGCCCCGGGCGGGCTTTTTAAAAGGTAGCCAGGGCAGGGCATCATATATAGCCAGGGGGGGGGCATAAAAAGGTAGCCAGGGGAGAGTTTTATTAAGGGGGAGGGCTTTATATAGGAGCAGGGCGGGCTTTTATGGGACCAGGGCAGGGCTGTATATAGGTTCCCGGGGAGGGCTGATATAGGTAGCCAGGGCAGGGGTGTATATAGGTACCAGGGCACCCAAAACCACACAAAAAAACCACAGGCTTATAAGGAGCCAGGGCGGGCTTATAAGGGGGGGCAGGGCTTTATAAAAGGGGGCCAGGGCAGGGCTTTATATAGGTAGCCAGGGCAGGGCCAGGGCAGGGCAATATTAGGCAGCCAGGGACAGTAAAAGGTAAAAAAAAAAAAAAAAAGTAATCCCCAACCCGGCAACCCGTCCCTCCTCTTACTCTTCACTCGGGGCCGGGGGCCGCTCACTGCAGAGAGCGGGGCCGCGGAGCAGGCGCGCGAGACGTCATCGATCGCGCGCCTGCCCTGCGGCCTCCTGGGAGCAGAGCAGAGGGATCAGTAGATCCCGATGTCATCGGCTGCTCTTGACCGCGCGGTCAGGGGGGGCCCGTGATGGCTGCATGGCGGGGTCAGGACCCGGGCCGGCAGCATGTGGCGGGGGGGGGGCCCTGTCGGCCCCCTCCCAAAAGGGGTCCGGTCGCTGAGCGACAATTGGGGGCCATTTAAAAACGCCACAGCCCCGGTCCCGGAAACTTGGGGCCCCCCGGGGGGAAACCCCCCTCCTGGCGGGCGACCCGAGCGGCCTCGGCCGGACGCCACGGCCCCCCGGGCAAAATCCCCGGTTTGCCCTATGGCAGTGGGGCCCGGGTTTAAAACCCTTTAAACCTAAAAAAGTATTTAAACGACCAAATTTTTTTTTTTCCGTTTTGCTCCTTGGTTTAAAGAGTTTAACTTTTTTATTTTTTCAGTGCGCAGTTGGATGGGGCCTCGTTTTATTCGGAAAATTGTACTTTAGGGTAATACTTAATTTCACTTGTAAAAAAATTGCATATTTAAAAAAAATGTTTTTTTTTTTTTTACACCATTCACTTTTCTTTACTTGTTAGATTAATTTTAAAGGTTATTCGGTCGTGGGGATCCCAATTGTGTATTTTTTTGTGGGTGAATTTATGCACAATTTTTTTTTTACAAAAATATTTTTTTTATTTCATTTATTTTTTTTAATTTTTTTTCTTCATTTTTTTCGTTTTTTTTTTTTTTTTTTTAAAATCCTAGAAGGGAGAACTGTTTTCAGTAGTGGAAAAAAAGTATTGGCACCCCTAAAATTCTGTCAGTTTAAAAATCAGTTTCTTCTGAAAAATGATTGCAATACAAATTCTTTGGTATTAAATATTCATTTTTTTTGCTTGCAATGAAAAAAACAAAAACGAATAGACAAAATCAAACATTGATCATTTCCCCAAAAAACTTAAAAAATGGGCCGGAAAAAAATATTGGCACCCTCACCCAATATTTGGTAGCAAAACCCTTTAGCCAAAATAATTTGAGAAAAAACCGTTTCCCGGTAACATAATGATTTTTACAATGCTTGCGGGGTTTTAGTCCATTCTTCTTTGGCAAACTGCTGGGTCCCTGAGATTTGGGGGGCGCCTTCCCCAAAAATTCCAGGAGATCTATCCCGGTTTTCTGGGGGATTCAGGTCTAGATTAAATTGCTGCCACTTTAAAACAGTCTCCAGTCTTTTCTCAAACCATTTTCTAGTCTTTTTGAAGGGTTTTTTGGGTCATTGCCCTGGGAAGCCCCAAAAACCTTGAGGGAGACCCAGGTTTTCACCGGGGCCCTACATTATGCTGCAAAATTTTTTGGGTAGTTTTCAGACTTCTATGCCATCACACGGTCAAGAGCCATCCCAAAGGGGCACAAAGCAACCCAAAAAATCAAGAACCTCCCTATGTTTGACTGTAGGGACCATGTTCTTTTCTTTGGTGCCTCTTTTTTTCCTGTAAACTATTTTGATGTTTTTCCCCAAAAAAAGCTTACTTTTGTCTCTCGCCCCGGAACATTCTTCCAAAACATTTTAGGCTTTTCAGGTAAGTTTGGGAAACCCACCCGGCTTTTTTTTTCTCGGGGTAAAAAGTGGGGTTTTCCTGGATCCTACCATACATCCCTTTTCATTCAGCCTAAAGGTAGTAGGGGTTGCATTTTGTACCCTCGGACTGCAGGGCACTTGAACTTTTTTGGGTGTTATCGGGTTCTTTACCCACCATCCGCAAATCTTGCTTGAAACCCTTTCGTCAATTTTTTTTTTTCCGTCCACATCTGGGAGGTTGCCACAAGCCGGGGGCTTAATTTGGGGAGGTTGCCACAGTGCCTGGGCTTTACATTCGGAGGTTACCACGAGCCATGGGCTTTACATTCGGGGGGTTACCCAACAGTGCCATGGGCTTTCTTTAGGGAGGTTAGCCACAGTCCCAAGGGGCTTTAATTAGGGAGGTTAGCCACAGTGCCATGGTTTTACATTAGGGAGGTTAGCCACGTGCCAGGGGTTTTTTCATCTCGGGAGATTACCCACAGTGCCAGGGGTTTTACATCTCGGGAGGTTACCCACAGTCCCAGGGCTTCCCCATCTAGGGAGGTTAGCCCCCAAATTTTTGCCTTTCCCTTTAAAAAACGGCACTAGCACGGTGACACAGGTACTTTCAGGTCTTTGGGAGGACTTGTAGCCTTGAGATTGCTTGTGTTTCCCTCACAATTTGGTTCTCAAGTCCTAACAGTTCTTTGGTCTTCTTTTTTTTTCCCCAGCCAATAGGCCCAAACCAAGGACACGGACAGGGGTTGAGTCAATTTTAAAATCCATGTCACGGCGCAAGGGGATTTAGTTTTTGCCAAACACCCTGTTGGGGGCCCAAGGGGAAGTTACAGGTGCTGTTAATTACAAAAATTTGAGAAGCTCACATGATTTTTCAAACAGTGCCAATACTTTTGTCCACCCCCTTTTTATCCATTTGGTTTATGACAATTCTTTTTGTGGTTTTCCTTTAAAAGAAAAATTAAAAATTGAAAATAATAAAACCAAGAATTTGTGATTGCAATCATTTTCAGGAAAAAATTGAGTATTTTGACGAATTCAGGGGCCCAATACTTTTGGCACCACTGTACATTTTTTTTTTTTTTACATTAGTTAGATTGCATTTTTCTTATATGCAAATTCATTCAAATCTGTGTCATTTTGAACGGAGTGTCGGGAAAAGCAACAGTGTGTCCGGTCATGGCTTCATAACAGACAGTTTGGGGGCCCATCTAGGTACCAGGGCGACTGTGCAGCCGTTTTCCGGGCCGTCCGGTCCCCGGGTGTCCTGATCACCACAGAGAGGGAAAACCCCTTTTGATTGCGCTGCGGTAACGCACCACTGAAATAAAAGGGTTTAAAAGCCCCGGTTGCGGGGGTTTTCCCTCCGCTCCCGGTGTTGCAGGGGGTTGCCCGGGGGTAAGGGCTGTGTAGTACAGCCCCAATCCAAGGCAATTGCGGGGCCCGGGGGGCGCAAAATCCGATGTCTGCGGGACGCCAAAAGTGTCGCTGCAGACGAACGACCCGCACGGCCGCCGTCAAAAGACCCTGCGCGGGGCGTTAAGAGTTAATGTCACCCAATGGCCTTTGGGGTGTTATTTTGTTTTGGGATTTTGTTGTCACTCTTTGACGTTCGTGAATTTTAAAATGGGAATCTTATTTCTGGCCCAAATTAATACTTACTGTGGTTGGCGCTCTGAGAATTGGTGCGTTCACACGGCAAGGGACAAATACTGGTCGGTTCATCCTACCTGTATTTGTCCTGTTTTTTGTCGTCCCCAAAGGCCGCAGGGGGGGGTTTTTCCCCGCGATGAGCCCTCCCCTTCCCTTTTACCTTGTACAGATTCCATCCGAAAAAACCCGATGGAAAAAAGGACGGGGGCGCCCGCGGGCGGAAAACCCTGCATGGGGACTGTGCACGGGTTTTCCCCTGGCCCACTGTACTCATTTTCGGTGTTTTTCAGACTTCTGCAAAACCGCAAATCGTCTGAAAAAACGTCCCAAAAACCCGTGCCCGGGGGACATCCCTAAACCAAAAGTAAATTTTGTCTGAAATTAAGGTTCAGGCTGGCCGTCTCAGTCTAATGAATGAGTATCTATTTCGTTCAAAAACCTAAAATTATACTCACCCGCGTCTTTGTCTTGGACCAGTAACTTGCATTGAAAAGAAAAGACCAAAGGCTTTAGGTGTTTGGACATGTGGATGTCGGACATGCGGAGGTGTTGACTCTCTCAGAGATGTCCCTAGCCCTTTCCGAAAAACCCCTAAATGCCAGAAAAATTCTGACACCAGGGGTCAGATGTCTAACCCCCTGTGATTAACGTAAAAAAGGCCCTATCAAAAAGCCGGGTATATCCACCAATATTAAATGGTAAACATTAACTGTGACAGGAGTTATGGTTGCAGGTACCACTACATGACCATTGGTATAGCAGTTTCTATTACATGGGTATTGATTATATAAGAAGTAAGGCTATGGTAGTATTATTTGAGGACAATATGACATGGTTATTTGGGCACCATATTATGGCATTGGTGAGCATGTTGATAGAATGTTATCAAGTGAACCTTTGTTTTATTTCCTAGTGTTTAATTAAAAAGGGGATTTCCCATTTCTTTTATTAGCTCTAAAAAAATTAGGGAAAGGAAAAATAAGACCATTACCAAGCAATGTGTTTTTTATTTTCTTCCCCTTTGAGTGTTTTTTTAATCGTGCTTCCCTAGGTTATAACCCCCCACCTTTTGCTTAACAGGCTCTAAAGCCCGTCCAGTGACATTACCCTGGTTCTTACAGCAACACGGATCTTGTTTTTGTTTTACCGACAAACTTTAAAGGGGTTGTTCATTTTATTAAATGTCTTCGAATAAGGGGGGCAGTGAAAACAAGCAACTTTGCAATTGAATGTATTTGCAAAGCGTCTTTTTTACGTTGCCTTATCTTCGTTTTGTCGGGTTCCCACCTTTCAATTCATTGGTGATGGGTCTTTCTAATTTACATTCTGTCTGGCCCCGGTGTATTCAGGGGGGGCTTCCGCTCCTTTTTCCCTAAATAAAGGGGCCGGGGAGCATTAAACTCAGCACAGCCAGCGCTGCCAGTAAAACTGCAGCTGCTTTACAATCAAAAAAAAACAGAATTGTGCTCGGTGCCCAAGATCTGTGCTGCTCTGGATGAGTTCATGAAATTGGATTTTAAAGTAAACAAACCCCCCTGTGAGAGGAGAAAAGATCAGTGCTTTGGTTCCCCGAAGACTGTCTAGCTGAATGCAGGGGTGCAGGGAAAAAAACAGAGGAAAACCTGTGCATTGGATCAAAAAAGGGAGGGGGGGCACATGACTCAGGGCGAGCATAAAAAATGAAGGGGGGGGGGGGGGTAGTCCCCCCTTCAGGTAAGAAAAAACCAGCGGGAGGGGAAGAAATGCCCCTGGATTTGATTAGCTGAGAAGCTGAAAGTAGAATGGAACACACAAACTGTGAATGATACTCCCCTTTAACCCTTTAGAGCTTGTATTTGTTCCCAGCGTTTTGATCACTCTATCACCCAAAGTCCCTTTTTAACAAGTAATATAGGAAAAGAGAGTGATATGTCAATCATGCTGTAGAAACCTACACTGAAAAGGGGAAGTTTGGGAGCCTTAAGCTGGCTGTAAGAACAGGCTCTGTGAAATAAGCATGGGGAGAAACCAATTTTAAAAGAATTGTAATGATCCACAGAAATGTTACAAATTATTATTTTTGGGTTTCCCATATGCCGCTATTTTTTTTAATGAATTTTTGTCACTTGTGCTAAAATTATACTGTTTTGTGCTGTGTAACTTTTTAGTTTATATTTCTATTTTTTTCTCAACGCTATATTTATCCCCCACATCCCATTTCCCCCGGGGGCAAAGGGTGGTGGTCTATGACTTTGCTCTACCAATTTCATCATTCTCCCTTCTCTACAGCCAGGTTGGGCAATCTGGCCCAGGGAAAAAAAATTTGTTAAAATACTGGATTTTTAGGTCTCCCAAAAACTAAAAACATGGATCTTCACAATTTCTTGGGTTTTTTGACAGTTAAACCCGGCCCCCGAAAACCCAAAGCATAAAAAATTTTCAGATACTCGCCCGGAGTGCAAAACAGGGTAAAAAAAATAATCTTTTTTTTCCAAAAATTTTTCACATATGTGTAAAACGGACCCCAAGCTGTGGAGGAACACAAAAACCTGACGAAGACTTCATCTACAAAAATCTTAGCTGTAATTGTGAATGAATGAAGGATAGACAGACAGGAAACACCTGTGGTATGCTGTCTCACAAGGTCTACATTTTCTGTGATCTAACATCTCAGCTGCAGATTCGTCATGCAATGCACATACAGGAAAATTATATTCTACTTCTGTGGGATCTGAGAAATAAGGACAGCTCATTTCAACTAGCAAAAAATTTCCAGTCATTTTTGGTTATGAGAGAATATTCGGCAGTTTTGACATTTGTGTCTAAACAAAACAAGGCTTCAAGGGCGCATCCCCACGGCATAGGACAAATACCGGTCGGTCTGCCGGCCGGTATTTGTCCTGTTTGGCGGCCGTCCCCCCGGCCTGGGGGGTCGGGGGGCCGGGGGGGGGGGGAGAGGGCGGCCTTTCTCCGCGATTAGAGGGGAAAAGCCCTCCCCCTTCACAAGCACAGATTCCGTCCGAAAACCGGACAGAAGATTGTCCTTCTATAATGTTTTGCCGCCGGACAGCCGGCGGCAAAACCGCTTGACGGAAAACTCGTGCAGTGGGGACTGCTGCACAGGTTTTCCATAGAGCACAATTGTGCTCATTTTCGGCCAGTTTTTCAGGCGGTCTGAAAAACCGCAAACCGGCTGAAAAACCGGCCGAAAAACCGTGCCGTGGGGACATGCCCTTAGGGCGACATGTATGAGCGGGGCTGCGCCAGAAGTCTGGCGTCTTTTCAGCCTGAAAAACTGGAGCCCCGTTCACTCTATTTTTAATCAGGTGCACTCCAATATCAGGCGCATTAAAAGCGCCCGCAGCACTTTGTAATGTGCCTGAGATCGGGGGGCGTGCGGGAGGTGAGACTACAGTCATACAAAACTACACATTTATAGCTTCAGTATGGCAAATCCAGAAGCATTACTGCTGGAACAGGTAGAGCACTTTAAAAGTGGTTTATCTGAGCCAGAAGTATCGCTTTGTAGCTAGAAAGCGCTAAATCTATGACTCGCAGTAGAAAAGTTTCAAAGATTCAGGCACATTCTACGCCACTAATACGTGCAGAAAAATGTCACCTGGGCGCCAAAAATCATAAATGTCGTCCTTAGGGTCAATAAGTGCTGCTTTAAAGGCAGTTTGTCTGTCTGTCTGTTGGGCTGTGCTGGCAAGTGTCCACTAGGCCCTTTTTGTTGGGAAAGTATCCTTGCTTCTTGTCACGAAACCTTCCCTAAGTTCTCCCCTTTTCTCTTATGTGACGTGACGGTTTTAGCATTTCACATTATATGCATCCAATGATGGACAGAGAGTGCCTGGGGCACACCAGTGGGGTTGGTTCTAGGGGCCCTTCAATGATGCTGATTCTTGGGGCCCACCCTACAGCTACTGTTCATGACTGTACATACTGCACATGACTCTTCCACTCTGCCTCTTGCCTTCTCTCTCTTTTTTTTCCCTTGTCTTTCTCTCTGAGAAGTAGCCCAGGGGTTCTCCATGCCCAGGTGCCCAATGGAGGTTTGCCCTATTCCCCTGAGGGCCAGTCTAAGCCAGTATGCCTCCTATAACAGAGGGGAATGCATTAGTCGTCTCTTGAGACCAAAGAGAAAACACCAGGGAAGGATTAGTGTAGAGAAGCCAGGACACATTCCCTGTAAGGCAATGCCCAGCAGGCACTTAACAGCATGGTGTGAGACACAAAGTTAATTTCCCCCAATGTTTTAAAGATGAGAAACTCCATAGGAGTAATGTTTCTCCTTAAGGAAATAATCATAAAGGTGTGTGTAGATTCAGAAGTCATGAATGCCCCACTAAAATGTAACCGCTTACCGACCTTAGACGTATGAGTACGTCCTAATGCTGGTAACGGGCAGCACAGGTGTTAGCTGCTAATTGCAGGCAGGTGGGCGCCGTCGCCATCCCGCGCTGTTTAACTCCTTAGGCCGTGTTCACACGGCTTATTCCCGACGGATTTGTGAGCCGTATTGAGCTCACACATCCGCCGTGACTAAGGGGCGGGACGGGGCTGGAGCGCGGCGGGGGCGCCGCTCCCGGCTCCATACAGAATGCATTGTTTACGGCGCGTCCGCGCCGTTAATAATGTGCATGTCACTTTCTCCCCCCGCGGCGGATTCGCCGAGCGGGGAGGAGCGACGGATTCCACTGTTCTCTATGAGAGCAGTGGATTACCGTAATTGCTGCCGCGGATTTGCGCCATACTGCAGCGCAAATCCGGCGCGCAGTACGGCGCCAATCCGCGGCAAAATAAGCCGTGTGAACGAGGCCTTAGACGTCACCACAAAGATGGCCGCGGCGTCTAAATCAATGAGACACAGTTTCTCACTTGGATTGGGGCACCCGTGGGGAAATTGCAGGGCCCAGATTGCTTAACATGGCAGCTGGCAGCCTTGGGAATGATGTCTAACATCATCTGACATCTCGGTAATCTGTATGACATTTGTATGATCTGATTTCGGCCCAGTGCAGTCATTCCACCATTGTGATCAATTCTTGTATTCTATTACCCACACAACATTCCTATACAGACAGTCCCCGGGTTACGAATGGGATAGAGACTGTAGGTTTGTTCTTAAGTTGAATTTGTATGTAAGTTGGAACAGGTATATCTATTAAATGTAACTCCAGCACAAAAGTTATTTTTTTTTAGATTTTTACATTTGTTTTGGAAAGGGTTTTTACATTTGTTTTGTCATCTGTGTCCCTGTTAAGAAGATTTCATCTCATGTCCTGCTGTGGCATGCTGGAACTTGTCATTCCACAGCTACTGTCTGCTGCGGAACATGGAACTACAAGTGCCAGCATGCCCCATAAATCTCCGTTTGTAACTAGGGAACGGGTGTAAGTTGCAACGATGTAAGTCGAGGACTGCCTGTATCTAATAAATATCTTTTTGATATCCTTTTAATTTTAGTGTGCCGTGGAAATATCTTCAGCTCTGTTCATACCACTGTCATGACTTCAAGCGAAAAGAGCAATTACAGGTACAATGGTGGGAAAAGTATTTGCCCCTTTCATGATTTCTTAATCTTTTGCATGTTTTTCACAGTTAAATGTTTCAAATCACCAAACAGATCCAAATATAAGACAAACATAACACGAGTAAACACAAAATGCAGTTTTTAAATTAAGGAAAAAAGTTAGCAAATCTACAGGGCCCTGTGTGAAAGAGTAATTGCCCCCCCCCTCCACACCTTATAACAAATTAAACGGTGTTTCCTCACATCTCTGGGAAGCCGAGTTCAATTTCTCTAGCCTCAGCCAGGCCTGATTACTGCCAAGCAAGGAAGCACTTAAATAGGACCTGCCTGATAAAATGAAGTATACAAAAAGATCCTTAGAAGCTAGAAATCATGGGGAGATCCCAAGAAATTTAGGAACAAATGAGGAACAAAGTAATTGAGATCAGTCTGGAAAGGGTTATAAAGCCATCTCTAAAGCTTTGAGACTCAAGAGAACCACAGTGAGATCCATTATCCACAAAACGAGAACACATGGAACTGTGGTGACCCTTCTCAGGAGAGGCCGACTGTCCAACATTACTCCAAGAGAGCAATGATGACATTATCCAACAGGTCACAAAACACCCCACAACAACATCCAAAGAGCTGCAGGCATCACTTGCCTCGGTTAAGGTTCGTGTTCATGACTCCACCATAAGAAAGAGACAAAAATGGCTCCATGGCAGAGTTCCAAGACAAAAACCATTGCTGAGCAAAAAGAATATACAGGCTCATCTTAGTTTTGCCAGAAAACATCTTGATGATCCCTGAGACTTTTGTGAGAAGATTCTGTGAACTGATGAGACAAAAGTTTAACTTTTTGAAGGTGTAAGTCCCATTACATCTGATGTAGAAGCAACACAGCATTTCAGAAAAGGAGATTAATACCAACAGTAAAACATGGTGGTGGTAGTGTGATGGTCTGGGGCTGTTTTGCTTTCAGGACCAGGAAGACTTGCTGTGATAAATGGAACCATGAATTCTGCTGTCTATCAACAAATCCTGAAGGACAATGTCAGGCCTTCTGTTCTTGACCTCAAGTTCAAGCGCACTTGGGTTATTCAGCAGGACAATGATCCATCACACAGCAAGTCCACCTTTGAATGGCTTAAGAAAAACAAAATCAAGATTTTTGAGTGGCCTAGTCAAAGTCAAAGACCTTAATCCGATTGAGATGCTGTGGCATGACCTTAAAAAAGCGGTTCATGCTTGGAAACCCTCCAATGTGGGTGAATTACAACAATTCCTCCAGAACATTGTAAAAGACTCATTGGCAGATAAAACAAACTCTTGATTGCAGTTGTTGCTGCTAAGGGTGGCCCGACCAGTTATTAAGTTTAGGGGGTAATTACTTTTTCACACAGGGCTCTGTATGTTTGATTACTTTTTCCCTTAATAATAAAGACCTTCATTTAAATTTGAATTTTGTGTTTACTTGTGTTATGTTTGCCTGATATTGAAATTTGTTTGGTGATCTGAAACATTGAAGTGTGTCAAACACAAATTCAAAAGATTAAGAAATCAGGAAGGGGGCAAATACTTTTCCACACCACTGTAAGATAGATCCATTTGCAAGTAGATCTCAAAAAATTGCATGTAATTAACAATGATTTTATTGATGACAACAACAATATTTCTGAGCACCCGATTTTTGCCATAATACCCCCCCCCAGATAAAAACACGACACAGTCAAAGGCACCAATGTGAACAGAGCATTAGATTAATATAAGCAGTGATTGTAATAATGATGAAAGATGAAGTGCAAGTTTTATGACCTATCATATATCTTAAATGCGTAAATGGTCAAAATTACTTACTTATGTAAGCACCAGGAATTATTTTCTAATGTGCTTCCTGAGTGATCATTTTCATACGGCTGAAGTTTGTAATCCTTACAAATGGATATTTTTATCCTCCACTGCTTTTTATTCAGTCTGGTATTATGTGTGCAAAAATAACAGCACATATGTTCAATAGCATCATTTATCATATAGATTAAGCTTGAAAAGCCTGCAACACGGTGTGATGGACAAGATCATGGGAATTACAAGTGTATAACACTGAAGTACATGACAAGAGACAACGTGCTGCTCTCCATGATTGTGGATTTTACAGTGTTATAGTCACATCATTGTTAGGCAAAATGTAATCAATGACATTTAAAGCAAGAAATAACACGGCTGGACCGCCACTTAACTCAAGTGTGTGAAATGATTATTCTAGACATGCTTGTGTAGATGGGAAAATCATATGTGCTTACGTTCAGTGGTCAGCCATTTGGTAATACAATTGTTTTCTGAAATAAGAGAAATATTGCAAACATCTTTTTCTACCAGCATATATAACTAACAGCCAAAATATTAAAACTAACTGCCTCTCGGCCACCGAAACAGTTCTGACCTATAGGACATAGGGCCTTGTGTATGAAAACTGTCTAGCAGTAAGGGCATGTTTTCCTCGCCCAAAACCTCGTCCAAAACGCTTCCAAAACGCTCCCAGTTCATTCCATTTATTCCTATGTAAAACCTTGTTGTAGTTCACACACGACAAGGTTTTTACACGCTTCTTTGGAAAGAAGTGTCATGTCAGTTCTTGAAGCGTGTTCTCGGCGCGGTTTTTGGCGTGTTTTGGGCGTGGGTTTGGGCACGGTTTTTTTCCTGGCTATTAATTTGTATGGGTGAAAACATCGTCGAAAACCTGATTCAAAACCTCGCCCAAAACCTTGCCTAGAAACGCCTCTAAAACCTCTTCTGAAGAAGCGTGTTCCAGGCTAGGTTTTGATGTGGTTTTGGGCGAGGAAACGCTCCGAAAACCTCGTCCAAAAATGCCCTAAGAGATTCTTGGTTGTCCATAGCAAGCAATCAGAGGCCATAGCAACCCATCAGAGTTGCCCTTTAATTTCATATACTGGAAAAATAAAAGCTGGGCTCTGATTGGTTGCTAAGAGCCCTGATTGGTTGCTATGGGCAACAAAGACAGTCTTACTGCTAGACAGTTTTCATACATAAGGCCCATAAACTGCACAAGACCTTGAAAGGTGTCTTCTGGTATCAGGCATCAAGGTTTTAGCCTGATCCATATTCTTTTCTTCATAGCTGCTTTTATTTTCTGATTGTACATTTTTTATTTTTGTTTTCGGTATAGGATTATGGGGGCGGCCATCTTGCCTGAGCTGCTTTTAACAGCATTTAGAGAGATGCTTTACCGCAGCTTCATGGACATAGGAGCCTGTGGTAGTAGACCCATTAACTATAGGAGAGTTTTCTAGGCATGCTCTGTGATCTGGGAAGAAGTCAGTGTTCAGGGAGAGTGAGCGGGGAAGCTGTGACATCTTATTGTGACTGGTGGATCCTGTGTTATCTATACACATTGGGGTAATCCTGCCTGTGCTGAAAATGAAAAGACTGCTGAAAAGTTTCTCTACAGAACATGGAGTGTCTGACTATTATTAGGCCTAGTGGCCACAGTGAAAACAGCTGGATTTCAGGATTCTTTTTTAAAGGGGTTGTCTCACTATATTGATTCATCTTATCTCAGTCTTGTTTTCTTGGTTTCATTTTGAATTCAGGGGCGTGTTTACTGGCTTCTGCAGTAGAAGCCAGATCTGAAGCTATAGCAACCAGTGCTGGCAGCCTATCAGGATAGATTAAACAGGTCTGTAGCTATAGTGACCTGAGGAGCTGATGCAGCTCATACAAGAGGGGATATCTAGGAATAGGTTGGATATTGCTAATGCACATATATTGCAAAGTGACTTGTTTTTGCAAGGTCTTTAAAATAAAAAGCAATCCTTGTAGCAAGATAACCCCTTTAAATATTGATAGTGATATGGAAAATGAAAAAAAACATAACTAAAAATTAAAAACTGTGTTTTACATTAAAAAATAGGTAATTTTCTGATGACACATTCCCTTTAAATCCTGTAAGTTAAGAAACACAGCCTCCATTAATGAAAATAGTTTTTCCAGCACATCCTACAGATGCTTGATCAGATAAAGTTCTTAGGATTGGGCCAAGCCACCACCTTGAACTGTTTCTTATGGTCCTCAAACCATTCCTTAACACTTTTTAAAGTGTGTCTGGGGCATTATCCTGCTGATAGAGCCTACTACCTTCAGAGAATCCCAATATCATTAGAGGGTTCAATTGGTCTGCAACAATGCTTCCGTAGTAGGTGTGCGCCAAAGCAGCATTCACATGATGCCAGAACCCGAGGTTTCCAAGCAGAACATTGCCCAGAACATCGCATTGCCTCCACCGGCTTGTCTTCTCCCCATAGTGCATCCAGGTGCCATCTCTTTCCCAGGAAAGCAAAATACATGCATCAAGCTATCCATATGAAAGCTGTCCATATGATGTAAGAAAAAAACCCTAATTTTGGGATCTGGACACCTTCTTCTATTGCTCCATGATCTGGTTCTTGTGCTTACTTGCCCAATGTAGGCACTTTTGGCAGTGGACAGGGGCCAACAAAGGCCCTCTGACTATGTGGCAGCAGTTGGCTATGGTCTGGCACCTATCTAATATAGCTAACAGTAACTCATTTAGCATTTTGAGCTCTTTTATGTGATCAGACCAGACAGGCTAGCCCTCACACCCCATAAGCATTAATCATCCTTTGGTGTCCAAGACCAGGTTGCATGTTTAGGGCTCGTTCACACGGCTGATTTGTGCCCTGATTTCAGTCGTACTGCGCGCTGTATTTGCGCTGCAGTACGGCTGAAATCAGTCTCTGTCATTACGGTAATCCACAGTTCTCATAGAGAACTATGGATTCCGTCTCTTATTTACGACGTGTACGCGCCATGAATAATGACTGTCTATGGGACCAGCGAGCTGCCGGCCCCCCGCCCCACCCCCGCTGCACGGCAGCCGGCGTAATTGCGGGGCGAAATCCGTCCCCGCAATTACGCCGGCAATCAGCCGTATGAACTAGTCCTTACTGTCTGTCCTTCCTTGGATCCTTTTTGGTAGGTACTATTCTATGAATACTGGAAATCTACCACAAGTTCTCCCATTTTGGAGCTGTTCAGCCCCTTAAACTCGCCTAGTTTTCCTGTTCCCAATACATTAACATGAAGAACCCCAAGGTGGCAATGCCACAAGATATTCAAAGTTATGACTTTACCTGTCAGTGTTATATGACTGATCATCGTACATACAAAGAGTTGCACCGTCGTATAACTATCATTTCTGTGTAACTGGTGTTAAGATTTGGTCACTGAACATTGTGGTCTCCAAATGGTCCAGAATTCCTCCTCAATGTTGTGCAACTCGTTTTTGCAGCTCTTGGTAACCTTTGCTTACATCTTAATGTCTGTAGAGCCTTCTGCACTTTTACACTACCAAAAGAGAGTGATAACCCTTTATCGAGCTGGACGCCCTCTCCACATGTCACACTGCAGATGTAAGAGCAGCTACTACAGTTAATATGCTCTGGTTAATAGTAACATAGTAAATAAGGTTGGAAAAAGACATAGGACCAACGACTGAGTCCAACCTATAACCCTTCAGGGTGGATCCAGAGGAAGGCAGAATCCCCTATGAGACACATGCCAATTGCTCCATAATAAAAGAAAAAATGATTCTCAACTCCAAATATGGCAATGAGAATAAATCCCTGGATCACTGTCCTTTCTCCAGAATTTTGTTTCCATAACCTGTAATATTAAATTTTGCAAGAAAGGCGCTCAGGCTCTTTTTAAAAGGAATCAATCAATCAAAAAATGGCCTATTATTTAACTCATGTTTATGTTTAACATTTTTTTTTAGAATTTTTAGCAATTTTTTTTATTTCACGATTAATATTTTTTTTAAACAAATCCTGAAACCCTGCAGTTTTCACTTTGGCCACTAGGCCTAATAATAGTCTGACACTTCCTGTTCTGTAGAGAAAATTTTTCGTCAGTCTCCTTATTATCAGTACAGGCAGGATTACACTGGAAAGTGACACCAATGTATAGATAACACAGGACCCACCACAGCTCTCCCTCTCATCCTCACTGCATAGTGATAGAGCATGCCTAGAAAACTTTCCTATAGAAGTCAATGGGTCTGCTCCTGTTCACAGGCTCCTATGTCCATGAAGCTGCCGTAAAGCATCTTTCTAAATGCTGTTAAAAGCAGCACAGGCAAGATGACCGCCCCCCACTATTATATACAGAGGATAGGAATGATCAAAAACCCATACAATTAGAAAATTAAAATGGCTAAGAAAAGAATATGTATCAGAATCCTGTCTTAAAGGGTTGTCTCACTACAGCAACTTTTTTCAGTTTCGTTTTTGAATTCAGTGTCTACTGGGCTGCAGTGATGAGCTGCTGAGGACACCAGGTCTGTAGCTATAGCAACCAGCGCTGGCAGCCTATCAGGAGAGACCCAACAGGTCTGTAGCTATAGCAACCTGAGGTGCTGATACAGCCCATACAAGAGGGGAAATCTAGGAATAGGTAAGACACTGTTAATGGACATATATTGATTGCAAAGTGACTTGTTTTTGAAAGATCTTTAACATGAAAAGCAATCCTTGTAGTGAGACTACCTCTTTAATTAGTGGAAAAAAATATTGGCATTCATCCCCTTTAAAAGAGCTGCTGCTAATGACTTGGTGCCTGATACTAGAGGACACCAAGGTTTTGTGGAGTCTATGTCTTGATAGGTCAGAATTGAAAAGAAATCTACAATCAGAAAATTAAAACAGCTAAGAAGAAAATACAGGCAGTCCCCGACTTACACCATTCCAACTTACATCTATCCACTAGTTACAAACGGAGGCTTATGGGGCATGCTGGCTCTTGTAGTTCCATGTTCCACAGCAGATACCAACTGTGGAACGACAAGTTCCAGCATGCCACAGCAGCATATGAGGTCAAAATGAAGTGAAATCTTCTTGATAGGGGCACAGACAGCAAAACACATGTAAAAACCCTTCCCTGCACTATCCAAATCTAAATAAATGTTCTTGTTCCAACTTACATACAAATTCAACTTAAGAACAAACTTACAGTCCCTATCCTGTTCGTAACCCGGGGACTGCAAGTAATGTGTGTCAGTATCTCATTTTAGTAAGTAAAAAACAATATTGATGATAGATTCTCATTAAACTTAAGGGATCGACCATCACAGCATCTTGTGGTAGCGAGCTCCATAGTCTCATTGTTCTTACAGTAAAGAATTCTCATCTATGGAGGTGAAAACTTCTTTCCTCTATATAGAGGATTCCCCCTTATCTGGTTTTATAAAAAAGAACATGCAAGAGATCTGTATACTGTTCACCATGTCTTAAGCTGATGCCCTTCCTGGATCTTTCATTTTTGTAATATTCTGGGGTGATAGACTTGTGCAGCGGCAGACTCCCAGGTTGCTACACCTGACGCGACTTGCTTGCGGGGGTGGCCGGGGTGCAGCGATGTACAGAATCGGCAGGCAGGAACATAGTCGGGGACAGACAGAAAGGTCAGGACAGGCGGCAGGCAACGTAGTTAGGAGAAACAGACAAGAGGTCCGGTACACAGGAATGCCTAGAATAATGCAAATACTCTCTCACTCTCTACAACACCAAAGAACACCAATAATCTGACAAGGTGCAAGGGGCAGAGACACAAGATTTAAGGATGATCCAATCACCGTTGCGCTGGCTCTTCACAGAGCCACCACGTGTGTGCCCTAGGGAGCGAGGACAGTTGCATCGGCACAGAGCAGTGGACTGCAGCGGAGCAGGAGCGTGGAAAGGTGAGTACCGTGTGTGCTGGGTAGGAGTAACATGGGTGCGCAACTTGTGACGTACGTTTTGTATGAACTACAATATGTATGTACTTCTGAGGTCAATGGGGGTGATTTACTTTCAGTTATAGATGAGTATTTCAAGCCGGAATCCACGTGGATTCCAACTTGAAATTCTCGTGGTGTGGACAAGCCCTTAGGCTGCGTCCCTACGGCAAGGGACAAATAACGGTCGGTTTATTTGACCGGTATTTGTTCTGTTTTGCGGCCGTCCCCATGGCTGTGGGGTGGACGGCTTTTCTCCTCGATGAGCGGAGAAAAGCCTCCCCCTTCACATTCACTTGCACATATTCCGTCTGAAAACCGGACGGAAGAATGTGCTTGTAGAAGCGTTGCGGGCGGCCCGCGGGCGGAAAAACCACCAGGCAGAAAACCCATGCAGTGGGGACTGCTGCACGGGTTTTCCATAGGATCCCCGTTGTGCTCATTTTTGGCCGGTTTTTCAGGCAGTCTGCAAAACCGGAAACTGCCTGAAAAACTGTCCGAAAACCTGTGCCGTGGGGACATGCCCTAATGCTGCATAGTCACCCCAGATATCATACAAAAAGGGTTCTACATGGTGCAAGTTGCCGGCCGTGAAATCAGCTAAGTAGCACGTATCAGTTCATGTGCTCTCATTTTCATATCTCCTACAAGCTAGGCAGTCATGCCATCATCATTAGACCTCAGCGTGAATACAGTGCACTTAGCAGGTTGTGTGCTAGGGGGAGCTAACTGTATATAGAAGGGAGTCTCGGCTATAGCTCAGTTTGGTGTGTACACTATAATTGTATATCTCTTCTGGAGCAGTACAAAGGGCATGTTTACGACAGTGTCATCTAAGGGAAATGGTGAATAAATGTATCCTTCCACTACACACAGTGGGGGCTGCATTTAACGTTCAGGAACATGGAGCCTGTTAGCGGGGAACTGTAGCTCATGTCTCTTTGGCAGTACAAGTAGCCTGCAGTCCCAATTAAATATTAATGTAGTTTACGTCGGTGATGTCACATATGAATTAGTTTTGTGCATTCTCTCATGCTTTAGTAAAAAGGCTCAAACAACAGAGCAAAAGACTAGGGCTAGTTTTTTATTGGATGTTGTGTAAAAATTCCTTGTCTAGTCGCTGACTTATCTTGGGAACCACAGCTGCACTGGATATACACGCTCCTCAACATTGAGATTGCAACACCAAGAATGAAAAGACTTGGAATTATGGAAATTACTGGATGGATAGACATTTTAATGAGATGCAAATGATAAAAAAAATGTAAACAAAAAATTCAAACCATCTTAATATATCTCAGTATGTAAAAGCATCACATGTAGAAATCCACGCGCAGGCTTGGACTGGCCCACAGGGGACCAGGAGAAACCCCCGGTGAGCCCCTGGGCATAGAAGGCTTGGGGCTGCTTTTCAGGGAGAAAAAGAGGCAGAAAGAAGGAGGCGTGAGCAATACATAGTCATGTACAGTAGCTGTAGGGTGGTTTCAAAAGTCAACTCCACTGATGGGCCCCAAAGATCAACTCCCCTGCTAAGCTTCAAGAATCAACTCCACTGGTGGTTCTGAAGAATCAACTGTAATGGTGGGCACCAAGAATCAACTTGCCCCAAGCACCCCAATCAAGCACTGCTTATATGCCTGTTAATAGGGTTATTAATGGTTGACTAAGGGCTGTTATCATGAGGACTGGCTGCTGGCAGCTTCATCTACAATTATCAACCAGTGATGTCCCAGATGTGCTTGATAGGAGACAAGTCCGGAGACACTGTAGGTCATAGTAGCTACCCACAGCAGGGGCAACACGTGACCTGGCATTGCCTTGTTGAAAAACGGCTCCTGTCACACTTTCGAGAAATGACCGTAGCACTGGTTCTATGAACAAATCAATGTAACGCCAGGCTCATAGATGTAACTATAGCCATAGCCAGGGCCGGGGCGACAGGTAGGCGATGGCCTAGGGCTCCACTTCATCCCGGGCAGGTAGGAGGTGCAAATAGATATGAAGTGGGCTGAATTTTACATTGGGAGAGGAGGGGTGGGGGCCTTATTTGCCTAGGGCACCAGAATACCTTGTCCCAGCCCTGGCCATATCAGACACAGTGACTGCTATGGCCCCAGAAGTTGAGGGGGCCCCACTCAGGTACAAGAACATTGCTCCTTTTTCCGGGAATAAGTAATTGGGGGCTTTCTGCTCTCCAGCTCTACTATGTGAGTTCTCTGATATACTGTATGGTGGTAATATTTATACTTGTAATTATTGCTATTATACTTAGCTTATTGTCATTAGGTGGTGGGACCCCATCTCCTTTTGCTATGGGGGCCTGTGTCATCCAGTTACGCCCCTGGCCAGGCTACTAGTGTACTTATTGGCCACTGACTACTTGCCACTGATTGGTAGTTGCGTTAAAACTTGATCATTTGTAACTCATCCTTGATTTGCATAACTTTACAGCTTGTCCCTCTTGGTTTTGTAATAGTTTTGAAATGTAATAGGTCTTTAGCGGACTATGTACATTCTCTAATGGATGTTACATGAAAATTCATCCCATTTGAATGTCCGTCAAGTTGCCATGGCCTCAAGATACAACACTTTCAATTTAAAATGATCATTCCTGGAACATTGACTGAGTGTGGTTTCAACATACAATGTCACAGACTCTGCTGATCTTCGGCACATTTGATTGACCTGAAGATCCAACCAGTTACCATGAACATTTTACTTGTAAAAGATCTGTATTAGGCTGAGTTCACATAGCATTATTTGCCTACATCCATCGGGCACCATAACAAAAGGTAACCCGGTGAATACACAACGTAGCTGCCGTGGCCCTTATTTCCCAGTGCTTTACACTTTCCCTGCAGGAGTCAAAAGCATGGTAAACTATGCAGTGAAAGCATACACCACGAGGGAATAGAACAAATACAGTATATCCCACATAGGACTGCATTTGCTTTATTGATCTCTATAGGCCACTGCGACTGTGTTGCTGCACCCATCTGGGTACCATTCTTTACAATACCCTGACAGATACCCTAAATGTAAGCAGCACTTTAGTGAAGTACATACAGTGATTGGTCTAATAGCACCTCTCTACAGTACAGTGTGGTACTACATGTTCTATACTGCTCTTACATGTATTAGTGAGGTGCATGCAGTGATTGATGGTCTGGTGGCACCTATTTACAGTACAGTGTGGTACTACATGTCCTATACTGCTGTAACATGTATTAGTGACGTGCATGTAGTGATTCGAGGTCTATAGCGCCTCTCTACAGTACAGTGTGGAACTTCATGTCCTGTAATGCTCTTACATGTATTAGTGAGGTGCATGCATTGATGGGTGGTCTAGTAGTGCCTCTCTACAGTACAGCGCAGCACTACATGTCCTGTACTGCTCTTACATGTATAAGTGAGGAGCATACTGTGATTGGTGGTCTAGTAGCGCCTCTCTACAGTACAGTGTAGTACTACATGTCCTGTGCTACTGTTACATGCATTAGTGAGGTGCATACAGTGATTGGAGGTCTAGTAGCACCTCTCTACAGTACAGTGTGGTACGACGTGTCATGTACTGCTCTTTAATCCTTTGTGTAAAAGGTTGCACACCAACACTTTAGTTTTCAATTCATATCAAAACTTTATTGAGCAATATCAAAACCATCCGGCTTCATAAAACACATGGTCAGTATACTTTCATTTTATATATAATTAGATTCATCTATTCTGACGTTTCGGTCCCTAATTGGACCTTTTTCAACGAATCTCTAAACACATAAAAACAATAACAACAAGGTGTTAGTATACAAGGTTGTTAGTAACACAACAAAATATAATTAATATTTTGTTGTTAATGACATAAAAAAATTTAAAAACATTATTACTCACTTCACATAGTACTAGGCTTTAACATATCAAAAATATCTGTAAGTATAAGTCACGATATGATGTGTATTCTGCATTAATAATTACCTCTCCCAATTCTAGAATTGGGAGAGGTAATTATTAATGCATAATATGTTAAAGCCTAGTACTATGCTATAGGTCAGCTTGATTGCAGATTGAAATAACATATGTTACATAGCCCCATTTTCCTATTGTGGCCTTTTTGATTAACATGGAATGGATACTGTGGTCTATATTGCATTCTGTTTATGGCAGCTAATTGTTCCTTTTTGTACATAAATATTCATTACTGTTTTCTTTTTGCCATTGTATTCTAATAGGTATAAAAAAGTTACAAAGAATTGAATAAGAAATGTAAAAAAACTTGTGAAGTGAGTAATAATGTTTTTAATTTTTTTATGTCAAAAACAAAAAATATTAATTATTTTGTTGATATACTAACAACTTGTGTATATCTACACCTTGTTGTTATTGTTTTTATGTTTTAGAGATCGTTTGAAAAAGGTCCAATTAGGGACCGAAAACGTCAGAATAGATGAATACTAATTATATATAAAATGAAGAAAGTATACTGACCATGTGTTTTTTAAGCCGGATGGTTTTGATATTTCTCAATAAAGTTTTGATATGAATTGAAAACTAAAGTGTTGGTGTGCAACCTTTTACACAAAGGATTGATATAATTTTTGGTGTGCACCCATCCCTAACTGAAGAGTGCCGAAGACATATTCTCTATATGTACTGCTCTTTACACATGCCAGAATTAGCGGCTCCTTTGGGCACCAGGTGAGGTTCCCATTTTCTTTTTTCTGGTACATTGTGTATAAAATACAAGACCCAAAGAAGCTGTTGTACTCAACATTGAAAGTAATTTCCAGCTGCATGCAGCTCTTTCTGATATTATATTTAAGGACTTGCTTTATCTGTATTAGTGTGCTTCACTTTCTTTACTCTTAACTTTTCATTATGTTGGTGAAATTTTGGGGCTTTGGCACTGATTTCTAGTTTTCCATAGTTATAGTTTCAACATACAATGATTGAGGGACCACTGTAGTCGTATTCATGTTGGTCAGGTCCGCTCTTCCACCAAAATAGAAAGAGTTAGCAGAAAATGTGACAAGGGAATGGTTTCTTATCCTCTTATTTGGATAGTTATTTGTTTGTTCCTTCTTCTTTTTCCATTTTTTATTTCCTGCATCCAATGGTCAACTAAGACTGGTCAAGGCCACCAAAGAAAAATGGGTCATTGGTGCCTTTTCATTACGCCCTACAGTTTGGCTGAGGCTGTAATATAGGTGACCAAAGGTAGTTTTCACATAAGATGACTTCTGTATTATAAATGGCACATAGTTAGGTGGTGGCCCTATCACAGGCTTTACAATGTAGCCTAGGAGCCTCAAATTATACCTTTATAGTTGGGTTAACATATTGACTTTAAGAAACTTACTATCTGGGCATTAGGTCAGTGCCCTAATGCCTGAGCAGTAAGGATACATCTGCCCATGGCACTAAGGTAGAGAAAAACTGAAGATTTATTAAGCTTGATCAGTATTGCATTACTCATGAGAAAAGCCCAGCATGCCCGTAGTTAAAAAAATATATGCTTTTGTACAAAACACTAGAGACGTCCAAAGCATTTTAATTCCAAAGCAACAAAGAAAATAAAAAATCTACCAAAACATTACGGCAATAGCTGCAGGCTGAGACCCAGAAGCTTCCAGCAAACTGTCACAATGACTAAGTGGATTGTTCAGCATGCCAGCTTACTCCCTTTCCCCCCATGTAGTGAGCTAATGAGTGAATTCATTTGGGCACAAGGAGTGAATACCTCCCAGGGTCATGTATCCATAGTGCTGCCCATACATCATGCTTCTTGTAATCAAAACATTCATGCACCATTTTTTGTGGATTTACTTAGTATTAGCCTCTCTGTATACCACTGGGGAATGCCAGCTCTGTACTATACTGAAGTATAAAGAGGTAACTCAAGCAATATGTAATCAAAATGGGAATTCAGCATTGATATCCTTTTCCATCTAATCAGCCGTCCCCGTTAAGTAGCATTTTTCAGCTGTGATTCATTTGTGTCCAGGCTCTCCATTAGGGGTATTCCCATTTCATAAAGTGAAGGTATATTGCTAGGCTTCACGACTGGAAAATGCAGCTTAACCCACTTACTTGAATGAAGCTGAGCTGCAGGTCTTCTGCATAGTGCATGGCTGGGCATGGAGAGACTGTGAAAAAGCCGCTGCTCTGATTCAGCGATTTGGCCAATTCTTACTCAGGATTCGTAGTAGTCCCAGAGGTTGGAACCCCACCAATCATGAAGTGATAGTATATCACATCCTTATGTGAAGTGGTGAGAGTTCTTCCTTTGAGAACCCCCACTCCCCTCCATACTAGAGGTTATATAGTTACATAGTTTGTAAGGCTGAAAGAAAACAAGATGTCCATCCAGTTCAGCCTATTGTCCTATAGTGTTGATCCAGAGGAAGGCAAAAAAAAAAAAAATTAGGTAGAAGCCAATTGTTCTCATTTTAAGGGAAATAATTCCTTCCTGACTCCAACCTGGCAATCGGAATAAATCCCTGGATCAGCGACCCTTCTCCAGAATCCTAGTCATTATAACTCTTTATGTTATTAAGCTCCAGAAATGCATCCAAACCCTTTTTGAACTCCGTTATTGAATTCACCATGACAATTTCCTCTGGCAGAGAGTTCCACAGTCTCACTGCTCTAACAGTAAAGAATCCCTTTCTATGTTTATGTAGAAACTTTTGTTCCTCAAGAGATAGAGAATGCCCCCTTGTTCTAGATACAGTCCGGAGTATAAATAAATCTTGGGAGAGATCTCTATATTGACCTTTGATGTATTTAAACATATTTTTTCTGTCCCCCCGAAGCCATCTTTTCTCTAAACTAAATAACCCCAATCTTGCTAATCTTTCTGGGTATTGCAGTCCACCCAGTCCTTTTATTATTTTTGTTGCTCGCCTTTGTACCTGTTCAAGCTCTACAATGTCTTTTCTGTGCTCTGGTGCCCCAAACTGTACACAATTTTCCATGTGTGGTCTGACCAGTGACTTGTATAATGGGAGAATAATGTTCTCGTCATGTGCATATATGCCCCTTTTAATGCACCCCATGATCCTATTTGCCTTGGCTGCTGCTGCCTGACACTGGTTGCTACAGTTAAGTTTACTGTCCACCAGGATTCCCAAGTCCTTCTCCATGTTACTTTTTCCCCAGCATTTTCCCATTTAACATTTAATCATGGAATGGATTTTTCCTCCCCATGTGCATAACCTTGCATTTATCTGTGTTAAACCTCATCTGTCACTTCTCTGCTCAGGCCTCCAACTTATCCAGATCCCTTTGTAATAACACATTATCCTCTATTGTGCTGATTAATTTACAGAACTTAGTATCATCTGCAAAGATCGATATTC
This sequence comes from Phyllomedusa bahiana, assembly GCA_025379985.1. NCBI lineage: Eukaryota > Metazoa > Chordata > Amphibia > Anura > Hylidae > Phyllomedusa > Phyllomedusa bahiana. Next base: position 15,175 of record JAODAL010004823.1, on the reverse strand, counting down.
TACTGTGCAATCCATGTGTAAGATCGTTAAAGAAAATGTTAAAGAGGATAGGGCCCAATACAGACTCCTGTGGTACCCCACTAGTAACAGGGATCCATTCTGAGTATGCACCGTTAATTACCACCCTTTGTTTTCAATCTCTGAGCCAGTTGCTTACCCACTTGCACACATTTTCCCCCAGTCCAAACATTTTCATTTTACTTATCAACCTTTTATGTGGCACCATATCAAATGCTTTAGAAAAATCTAGATATATGACATCCAGTGCCTCACCCCAATCTCTACTGCAACTTTATGTCATGGGATTAGCCCTTTAAATGGGTTGTCTTATGAAGGCAAACCATGTTTGCATGTCCTAATATGCACACTTGAACCTCTCTCGCTAAATCAAAATGTATAGCCACTATGTAATAATGGCTTGCATTGGCCATGTTTTAAGTGGAAGACCATTAATTCGTGGACACCATATAATACTACAATTTCCCTGTAATGACTACAGCAAAGGAAATGTCCCATATAAATATTAACAAAGGCAGAACTCCAAGAGTGCTGCCTTTGTTTGGCTCCTTGGATTCAGAAGTTGGAGGCTTTGCACATTTATATACCCATATGGTTAGTGCTGTGGGAAGTCTTATTGTTTGTGCAACAAAGGAAATATCTGGTCAAACCAGGCTTCTTCGAGCCAAATCCAATGTTTGTCGGAATGGCTTGAGCTGGACCCACATTGATCAGCTAATTACCATGATGGTTGCATTCATATTGGAATCAACCAAAACTGCGAGAAAGATTCCTCCAGGAAAAGAGTGTTTGTGTCTTGTTAACCATTTTCGGGAGAAACAGGATGCTAATAGCAAGACTAAAAGTTGTAGCAGTGATTGACATATCAGCTCTGCTATTCATAGCTGAGCCTATTAAAGTGAAATGAATAAAGGAAGCTTGTAAACTGTAATAAACAACGCAACAGAGCTCTAAGGTGCAAAAGATTGTCATTAATATAGATAAACAAGCTCCTGTGCTAAAGATAACATTCAGCAGGGAGTGATGTCACTATGGTCAGACAGGGCAGCTGGAGTAGTAAGAGCAGAGAGAGGTGGTTAGTAATCAAGGGAAGCTTGTGTGCACAAGCAATAGATAAAATTTCCTTCCTCCCCTGAACAAAGCAAAATCAGAACAGCAATGTATTTGGCAATAGTCTTCGTTTACCCTTGCCTACATGTATACAGGTAATCAATGTAGTGCCCCTTTAAGGATCTACTTATTCAATGAAAACTTAAAGAGACTCGGTACAACTAGGAGCCTACAAGGTGTATACTTCCATGTGCATGATGCCTTAAAGGGGTTGTCTCACTACAAGTTTTGCTTTTTATGTTAAAGATCTTGCAAAAACAAGTCATTTTGCAATATGTGTCCGTTAACAGTATCCTAGCTATTCCTAGATATCCTGTCTTGTATGGACTGCATGGGTTCCTCAGGTCGCTATAGCTACAGACCTGTTCAATCTCTCCTGATAGGCTGCCAGTGCTTTTCGCTATAGCTTCAGACCTGGTGTCCTCAGCAGCTCATCAGTGCAGGCCAGTAGAAGCCAGCAAACACTGAATTTAAAATGAAACCAAGAAAACAGGACTGAGATGAATTGATGTATGGAGACAACCCCTTTAATATAGAAACGCGGTTTCTACAAATATTCCCTCACAAAAGAGTAGTATGTGCTATGGACATAATGGCAATTATTATCTTCCACTGGAGGAACCTGCACAGAGTTGGATTCTTGGATCAAATGTAACTGTCGTTAAGCACTCCAGGTCCGACAGGCATAGTAAATTCTGCCCCCAGATTAAGTACTTACTACACTATGCTTGATGTCCTTTAAAGAAAAAGAAATCCTCAATGGTCACTGAAATAATAATAATAAAAATAATCTTTACTTATATATAACTTGAAACTGACAAAAGTAATATTAAATTAAAATGTAATGAAAATCAACCAATAAAAATCAGACATTGCTTTGAATTGTGGTCCAACCGAAAGAAAAAACAAAAAATATTAATTAAATTGGCCTGGACAAAAATGATGGTACCTCTAGAAAAGGTACATTTTAAACTAAGGTGTGTCCTGTAATTAGCATCACAGGTGTCTTTTAACTTGTAATCAGTGAGTGTAACTATTTAAAGGGTAAAAGGTAGTCATTGTGCTTTTTGATATCATGTTTTTTTTCACACTGATCATGGACCATAGGAAGCAATTTAGAGTGTTGTCTCAGGAGATTAAAGAGACAATTAACGACAAATATGTTAAAGGTAAAAGCTATAAGACCATCTACAAATGGCTTCCTCTTACATATTATTCAGAAGTTTAAAGTCTATGGAACTGTAGCCAACCTCCCTGGACATAGCCACAAGAGGAAAATTAATGGCAAATTGTAGAGGAAGATAATACAAAAAGTAACCAAAGAGCCCAGAACAACTTCAAAAGAGATTATATGTAAACTCAAAGGTCAAGGTACATCAATATCAGAGTGCACCATTCATCACTGACTTTGCCAAAGTAGACTTAATAGAAGATGACCGAGGAGGAAACTACTGTTGAAAGCAAATCATAAAAAGTCTAGAATAGAATTTGCCATAATGCATATTGACAAGCCACAAAGCTTCTGGGAGAATGATTTTTGGACAAATGAAAGACAACTGGGGCTTTTTGTCAAGTCACATCAGCTCCATGTTCACAGATGCAGAAATGAAGCATACAAAGAAATGAACATTGTACCTCCTGTGAAACATGGATGGGGTGTGGTTATAGTTTAGGGCTGCTTTGCTGCATGTGGCACAGGGTGACTTGAATATGTGCAGGGTACAATGAAATCTCAAGACTATCAGGGCATTCTATAGTGAAATGTGCTACCCAGTGTAAGAAAACTTGGTCACAGTTGCAGATCATGGGTCCTCCAACAGGATAATGACCCAAAACACACAGCTAAAAACATCCAAGAATAGCTAAGAGCAAAGCTTTGGACTATTCTGACGTGGCTTTTAAGAGCCCTGATCTAAATCCTATGGATCCTATTAAAATTCCTTAGGAATTTTTAAAGCAGAATTTCTTAAATGGGTTGCCCCATTTTGCTATGTAGGGCCTGCGGCTGGTTTTGGAGGGCTGTCCATAGGAAATGGGGAGATGACCACGCTTGTGCATCTCTTTTCGTTTATTTGTATGAGATTTCTGACTCTTAATTGGTTATATTCAGAAATCCCATAAAATTGAGTTTGGTGACCTGTGCTAGCATGGCTAGCTCCCCATTTCCTGAGGACAGCTTGTAGCTCCCTACGACTCTTATGCAGTCCCTACCTAGCACTATGGGACAACCCCATTAAGAATTTGATTATTAAATTCAAATTGTACTCTAAAAATTCCTAACAAAAATTCACTGTTGAAATTCTTCTTACTTTATAAGGTAGAGGAATATATACAAGTTTGCACGACTTATTTTTTTTAACGGTACAGATTTACAGAATGGATTATAGTCCAAGCTGCATTCACAATTCTGCAGGCTTCAGAGCAAAAATCACCTCACAGGCACTGGACATAGCCTCATCCTCAGGTCAGAAAAGCAAATTAGCAAAAGCTTACATGAATCACATTTACTGGGGACAGGTCACAAACCAAAATCTCTGGAACTTGGCTAAGGAGGTACTTAATTTTTAAGCATTTTATAACACTGTTCTACAATACAGTGTTAGTAAATGTACTTTGGGTTGCATTGTCATAACTATATATAACACACCGGTTACTGTTCTCCATGTGGCCTTTGCAATTTCCAGATTTCCGAATGTTAATTCTTAGCGTTTTCTAATTAAAAACCCAACAGCAGTAGACAAGGAAAGCAGAATGTGTTTGATTAGCTAACACAGAGACATTCTGTATAGAACATTGCTTATTTAACTATCTGATTACCAATATTATTTTGTAAGTCAATATGGCAAATGTAGTTGTATACTAATAATCAATTTTTTAAGCTAATATTAGGAAGATGCAAACTACTGGGGCTCATGTATCAGATGAGATACAATCCAAAGTGGTACAAAAAGAGAAATATGTTTTTCGAAAATATCTGTCATGTTTATCACTATTTTATGTTATCCCATGCTGTATTGTTTTTATTACTAAAGTTTCCTGGCTTGGCAGTCACATACCATAGAGGAATACCATACCTCTGCTATGGGAGAAGGCTTGGTTGGCTCTTGGTTGCTACCAAGTGGTGACAATGGAGAGAGACTGAATGGTTTGTTTTTCCCTATGCGATGACCACAATACGTGAATATAATGTAATCAATGGGTGGAAAATTGACTTAAGAGTCACTGAAAGAAGTAGACTGGGAAAAAGACACCAGACCCTACCCAGAATTTTTGGTATAGAAATACAGTACAGCTCTGCTACTCATCTCTAGTATTGCAATGTGAAATTTGACCCAAATCTAAGTGATTAAATTCTGGTCGGCCTGAACTGAATTGTGGCAAGAATCACAGGGAATTTTTTTTTTTACTCTAACCATGATCCTAGGTTGAGTAAGGGTGGTTTAGGGTTTTGATGGGTAACCTACGGTTTCATGGCATTCTCAGTTCAATGTCATGTCCGGCTTGGGATAACCATTATGTAATGGGATCTGGAAGTGACACCCAGGGCCGCCATACAAGGGGTACAGCCGGTACTCCCGTATGGGGCCCGGTGGAACAAGGGGGCCCGCTGCAAGCGGGTCCCCTTATTCCTCATGACAGAGCGGGGCCCGGTGGCGCAGCCGCCGAACCAGGCTCTGACTGGCACACAATGTGGGCCCCGAGCTGCTGGGGGCACCGGAGGCAGTGCCGTCGCTCCCCGGGGCCCGCATCCGGTCTCTGAACGCCCGGCTCCCGGGGCTGCGCGGTGTCAGCGGAGCACAGCGCCACTGGCGCTGCGCTCCGCTTATCTCCCTGCCAGGCGCCGGCCCCTACTGCTGACGTAGGCGGCGCTGTGACGTCACAACACCGCGCCGCCTATGCAGGGTGGCAATAGAGGCCGGTGGGAGCGGCAGGAGCGGGAGTCAGGTGAGTGGTTGTTTTGTTGTTTTTTTTTTTTTATATATATATATAAGGAAGCGGCCCTGAATAGCTAACTCTACAGGGGCCCTGACTACCTAGCCTAACTCTACAGGGGCCCTGACTACCTAGCCTAACTCTACAGGGGCCCTGGCTACCTAGCCTAACTCTACAGGGGCCCTGACTACCTAGCCTAACTCTACAGGGGCCCTGACTACCTAGCCTAACTCTACAGGGGCCCTGGCTACCTAGCCTAACTCTACAGGGGCCCTGGCTACCTAGCCTAACTCTACAGGGGCCCTGGCTACCTAACCTAACTCTACAGGGGCCCTGGCTACCTAGCCTAACTCTACAGGGGCCCTGACTACCTAGCCTAACTCTACAGGGGCCCTGGCTACCTAACCTAACTCTACAGGGGCCCTGGCTACCTAACCTAACTCTACAGGGGCCCTGACTACCTAACCTAACTCTACAGGGGCCCTGGCTACATTACTCTACAGGGGCCCTGGCTGCCTACAAACTAAAGGGGACTCATGGCTAGGTACCCACCAGCCTACCTGGGGATGGCCTATCAACTTATCCGGCGGGTGTCTACCTACCTAAATAGGGTCTAGCTAATTACCGGGACCTTTCCCATTTGCCTACCTACGTAGGGTCTTGTCTAGCTACCTGGTAATGTAATTGTGAGGGGATGCTGGAAAATTTGTGAATTGTAAGATTGTAAGATATTTGTGTGTAATTTCTGCAGGGATGAGTGGTGGCCGGGACAAGTGCTCATGGCAGTGTGGAACGGATGCAGAAGAAAAGGGAATAAGAACGACTCATTAGATAGGACGTCTCCGGTGAGTCCCTGATTTCAGGGGTTATTTTTAGTGTTAAGCGATTATTATCAACAAAGTTGAAATCAGCACAGTTTTTATGTTGATCGAAATTTTTAGATCATGCGATATTTTAGGTTAAAATCTGTGCATCATCTATTAATATTGCGCCATTTTCGGCGCTTCCTGTCATTTTGGCGGACAGCAAATCAGCTTAAGGAATAGAGCAGGGTGAGATGTGTATGCGATGTCATGACTGGGATGTGTATGGTTGCGATTGGCTGGAAAAATCACATGACCTCATTTTACGTAGAACAGCCCTTCCTGTTCATGATCAGTGTCTCTCAGCGTCTCATAGCAGGAGGACGTGCGCTCTGCCTGTGTCCAAACAGCTCAGCGAAATTATTCTATTTCTTCACAGAGAAAGCTCTACTGTTAGCTGTGATACTTACAACTTAATTAGATAAGAGATTGGAAGTTTGTATGTCGTTAGGTAGAGAATTTTAAAGGAGCATCTACCGCTGTAAAGTCACGGAGGGGAGCGGTGGTGGGGAGGGGGGGCGCGGGCGAACACAGACAAGCTCTATAAAGAATACTGGATAAAGTTCACCAAGACTTAGTTTAGACATTGCACTGCAATAGCTTTATTATTAACAGTTTTCTATTGAAATATTTCCTGGATATTGGGCAGCCCTGAAACTTATATTAGGATACACATCTTTTCTAGTAACTGCAGTCTCTTTGTTAGGTGCAAAACTCACTTTTATTATCAGTATACATTTCAGATAGGTGTTCTTTTTCAATTTTGCCCATTCCAGCTTTGTTGATATATCCACCTTGCAGTTAAATTAGAATCCAGCAATTTTGTAGTCAGCACAGGTTGATAGGTGCCAAAAATACCTTTTATTATCCGAATACATAACAAATACGTGTTTTTTCACTTTGGCGCAGTACAGCTTTGTTCATTGAGGAACCTTGCACTTAAATGTGAATACAGCAATTTTGTAGTCACCACAGGTGAATTGAAAGGTGCCAAAAATACCTTTATTATCTGAATACATTTCAGATACGTGTTTTTTCACTTTGGCGCAGGCCAGCTTTGTTGATAGATCTACTTTGCAGTTAAATGTGAATACAGCAATTTTGTAGTCACCACAGGTGAATTGATAGGTGCCAAAAAATACCTTTTATTATCCGAATACATTACAGATACGTGTTTTTTCACTTTGGCGCACTACAGCTTTGTTCATTGAGGCACCTTGCACTTAAATGTGAATACAGCAATTTTGTAGTCACCACAGGTGAATTGAAAGGTGCCAAAAATACCTTTTATTATCCGAATAAATTTCAGATAAGTGTTTTTTTTACTTTGCGCAGGCCAGCTTTGTTGATAGATCTACTTTGCAGTTAAATTTGAATCCAGCAATTTTGTTTTGATTTGAGGGATTTGAGAATAGCTGTGATTTGCCGTCTTTTAATAAGAGACTTTCCAAAACTCTTCCATACCTTCTCAAATTTTTATATTTCTGAACATGGAGCGAAATTCAGGTGGTAAGCGAGCAAAGAGGGGGGTAGGACATGGAGGTAGAGGTACAAGAGAAGGTGCTCCTTCCAGTGCTGGCGACAACACGCATGCCAGCGGATCGTCAGTTGCAGGACCGTCAGGCCTGTCATCGCTGGGTCAGGGCCCTGTGAATCTCAGTAACGAACAGCGTCGCCAATCTGTCCTTCAGTGGTTAATGCAACCTGCATCCAGCACAATTGTCATGTTTTGAATTTTTGGGGGCATTTTGCTGTGAAATGCAGCTAGACTACAGGTCCTATTGTAAAAAATGTGGTTTCTAACAGACATTGTTTTCACAATTTGTCAAAGAGTGGCTCATTGGTGTATCCGGTGGCATGCAGAAAAGGCATAATGTAGGACACTTTAAATATGGACACTTATTGACAAAATGACCTGTTTTTGCAAGATCTTTAACATATAGTCTAGCAATCCCTGTATTGGACGACAAACCTCAATTAATACAATATAAAATAAAAGAAAACAAAGAATGGTGGGATTCCATCCTAATTTTAATAAAAAAAAATAAGAAAAAATACAAAAAAGAAACAAAAAAAATTAAATTTTTCTAGAATTAAACTACTAAAAAACTTGCAGTAAAAAAATAGCTGGTAAAAAAATTCCTCTGAATTGTACAAGGGAGGTACAGGAAAACTTGACCAATTATAGGTTATTCAGAGGACATGGAGTATGGAGCACGGACAAGAACAAAGTACAGAGACAATTTCCTCCAGCACGTTGAGTAAAATGAGAAAAAGGAATGCCAGAAAAAGGGCACCTGGGTGTAACAGGAGCGTTAACCACCAGTATTTCCAAGTGAAGCTCAATTGGTCCGCACACATACGGAGGGGCAAGCGCTACCCAGGACAGGGACAGTATATGTCCAGTAAAACTAAAATGGTTGAAAGACTCCTTTTTCTTGCACTTTTTTATCGGGGGTCATGCAGGTTTGGGGCTCATGCTGTGGCCCAGGACAGGTATAGTCAATGTCCAGTGAAACTAAAATGGTGGTTGAAAGACTCCTTTTTCTGGCACTTTTTAATCTGGGGTCATGCAGGTTTGGGGCTCATGCTGCGTTCCAGGACAGGGATATTCAATGTCCAGTTCAAGTAAAATGATGGTTCAAATCATACTGCCTTCTGGCCCTTTTTAATTTGTGGCTGGGTCATGCAGGTTTAAGGGTCATGCTGTGGTGCAAGACAGGGATAGTGAATGGTGTGTGATTTTTTTTCTGTGGCTTTTATAACCTAAGTGTGTTGCCTAAGATGTAGCACGTATCCATTTGACTGTTGTGGATGTTAATTCCAGCTTCTCCAGCCCTGTTTGGGTGTAAGAATGAAGGTGTTGTTGCTCTCCCTTAGACTTTAATGGTCATCGGCGATCATCTATCATCGACCATCGAATATCTTGTCGATGATGGTCGACTATCGACCATCGACCGATGTCGATAGCCAATGTAATCGCTCAACACTAGTTATTTTACTTCTATATTGGATCAGTGCTGTATTCATTGTAATGTGATGTGACCCGAGCTGGTGTCTGGCCTCTATGTGGTCTCTATATGGAGGTGGTGTAGGTTATACCTGAGCTGGTGTCTGACCTCTATGTGGTCTCTATATGGTGGTGTTGTAGGTTATACCTGAGCTGGTGTCTGACCTACCTCTATGTGGTCTCTATATGGCGGTGTTGTAGGTTATACCTGAGCTGGTGTCTGACCTCTATGTGGTCTCTATATGGCGGTGTTGTAGCTTATACCTGAGCTGGTGTCTGACCTCTATATGGTCTCTATATGGTGGTGTTGTAGGTTATACCTGAGCTGGTGTCTGACCTCTATGTGGTCTCTATATGGTGGTGTTGTAGGTTTTACCTGAGCTGGTGTCTGACCTCTATGTGGTCTCTATATGGCGGTGTTGTAGGTTATACCTGAGCTGGTGTCTGACCTCTATGTGGTCTCAATATGGCGGTGTTGTAGGTTATACCTGAGCTGGTGACTGACCTCTATGTGGTCTCTATATGGCAGTGTTGTAGGTTATACCTGAGCTGGTGTCTGACCTCTATGTGGTCTCTATATGGCGGTGTTGTAGGTTATACCTGAGCTGTTGTCTGACCTCTATGTGGTCTCTATATGGCGGTGTTGTAGGTTATACCTGAGCTGGTGTCTGACCTCTATGTGGTCTCTATATGGCGGTGTTGTAGGTTATACCTGAGCTGGTGTCTGACCTCTATGTGGTCTCTATATGGCGGTGTTGTAGGTTATACCTGAGCTGGTGTCTGACCACTATGTAGTCTCTATATGGCGGTGTTGTAGGTTATACCTGAGCTGGTGTCTGATCACTATGTGGTCTCTATATGGCGGTGTTGTAGGTTATACCTGAGCTGGTGTCTGACCTCTATGTGGTCTCTATATGGCGGTGTTGTAGGTTATATCGGCGCGGGTATAGTGGCAGCGTACATGTGTCCCTGATTGTAAGAGTGAGGGAACACCTGACCCTGTGATTAGGAGTTGTACTTTCTTGCTGGTGATTATTTTAGAAGGTATTGAGGTGCGTGAGCAAGGGAAACGTGGAGGGGATATTGTATGTGGACTATTGGAGGGGGATATTGTATGTGGACTATTGGAGGGGGATATTGTATGTGGGTGGAGGGGGATATTGTATGTGGGTGGAGGGGGATATTGATGGAGCTACTTAGCCCTGTGTCTATGATATGCTAGACTGACAGAAGTGTGAGACAGACAGATATGTGAGATAGACATATGTTTGACACTCTTGCTTTTGTACTACAGAATAAATTTCTGTTTTGCACACTGTATTATGTGGTAAAATGGGCGCATTTATGTCAGAGAGGCCTTTTTTTGTTGCTGGGGCGGGGCGATCGGGTTGCTGGGGGCGGGGTTTACAGGGGGGCCCAGGTGCTTCAGCTGTATGGGGTCCTGAAATTTCTGTAGGCGGCCCTGGTGACACCGCACTAAGAGCAGCATGAAATAATAAGTTAAACCCTAAAATCCCGTAGCAAACCTCAACACCAATTTAGGGTTAAGCCTGGGGGTAGCGTTACGTTTAGAGAAAAAATTCAGGTTCAGAACGCCCCAAAACTGAATCTGTGCCAGGGGCGTTGCTAGGGTCCTAAAACATTCGGGGCACGGGCCCTTTGTTAGCGGCGAGTGTAAGGAACAGTCGCTGTCTGCCATGCATAGAGTGGGCTTAGCGTGTGAGCCCGCTTTATACATCCTTCATGCCATTTAGATGTTCAGGGACATCCATATGCATGAAGGGGTTAATTAAAACCGCCGCTAGCTTCCAGCAGCAGAGACTCTGCTCTTGACTCCCTTACTGATGGTCTCTCAGACAACATACCCCATCTCCCAGCCAGGGCCCTTTACAGCATTGTCCCTCATTTTCTTCCCAAATTTGGGGGCACAAAAGTGCCTCTTATAGTCTGAAAAATCAGTATATGTGGTGATGTAGTTTAACTCCTAAATAACACAGCTGTTTTCCATTTTTTTTTCTTTCTAATAGCCATATCTTTTTTCTTGGTGCTGTTCTGAGGCTCATGGGACTTTTGGTTGCTTTTTATTCAATTTTTGCACAGTGGGATGAACAAAAAATGTTTTTATTTTTATTTTTGTAGCAGTGTTCATGGAGGGGGTAAAATATCAGTTTTATAGCACAGGGTTTATACGCACACAGTGATGCCAATATGTGTACTTTTTTTAAAAAATTTTCATTGACAAGCATTTGTAATGGGGAAAAGCTTATAAAATGTGTTTTTTTGTGTTGTTTTTTTTCACTTTTTTACTTGCTTGACCACTTTAATACATCAGACTTATCTCACTGCAGATGGACACCTACTCAGCTGTTACTCACAGGGACAGTATATACACAAATACAACACACAGGTAAATATTGGACATGTGTATATACTGTTCCTGTGTGTATATTACAGTATATATATGTTTATATACACACTACACCACTATATATATACACACATGTACTTCACACAGGGATAGTATATACATGTATAATACTTATCTGGGTGTTACATCTGTGTGAAGTACATGTGTGTGTGTGTATATATATGTATACATTTAGTGGTGTAGTGTGTATATAAATATTATACTGCAATGTACACACAGGAACAGTATATACATATGTCCAATATTTATCTGTGTATTACATTTGTGTATATACTGTCCCTTTGTGGATGTATATACTAATATACTGTACCTCTGTGACACAGGTCCAGTATATTAGTATAGACATGTGAGGTGGGGGCATAGCCCTCCATCCTGCCTCAGGACATACCTTATGCAGGGTCACTGGGGTCCTAGAAGCTCCTGGGCTGGTTAGGCAGCTCTGGAAGACTTGAGGAAACCAGAAGCTCGTTCTAGTTCCATAGTGATGGGGCCGACGATCTGCTGCAGGAGCCGGCAGGAGGAGGCAGGGAACCTAACCTTGCTGTCAGTGCTGTAGCTCCGGGGGAGGGCTGAGCAGGGAGCACAGAAGAGGAGGGGCTGCTCTCACTGCTCCCTGAGAGTGCTGAGGCTCTGGAGGTGGGCGGAGCTTCTCACTGCAGCGAGCAGAGAGAGTGAGAAGACTAATCATTCGGGGCAGAAGGCTTTACATCCGGGGCTTCTGCCCCGAATGATGCTGCCTAGCGACGCCCCTGATCTGTGCACATGTTTGGTTGAACTGAACGGAGACCTGTTTAAGCAACACCACTCACCTCATTGAAGTTCTGCTCTCCTGTGCCTGACAGGTCTATATCATGACTTCCATGGTGGCGAAGATCCAACCAGATACCAGATAACCTTGCCTTTGTATAAAGTACATAACTTGTACTATTGTTTTGCCTTGAGTGAAATCCTGAAATTAACCTGGCTTCTGAACTTCACCTACATCTTCCTCTTTTGGATTTATCACCTAGTATTTGTTGTTTGACCTCCTGGTTTTGACCCATGTCTCGTGTTATCTCTTTATCTTTGTGTCCTCCTCTTGTTTGTTGCATCCTGACGGTGATGACCCCTGACTTTACTATGGGTAAACGACTAGGAAAGGCTGTAATTTCTTGCTGGGAATATAGGTTTAGGAATGGGGAGATTTCATAAAGAAGACCCCACACCTCTAGTGAAGTTAAAGAGCTTGTTTCACCATGCTGTTTCACAGAGCCACCGCAAGCTTCAGCCTCACACTTCCTCTTCAGGCTGTTTTACAGCAGTGATTGGCATGTCAGCTGTGCTATTCCTAGCTGAACCTGTTACAGTGAGATGCAGGAAGTTGCTAAAGTGTAGTAGACAATGCTACAGAGCTCTGGGCTAAATGTTGTCATTAACATAATTAAACAAGCTCCTGTGCTGGAGATAACACTCAGCAGGGAGTGAAGTCACCATGGTCAGACAACTCAGATGAAACAATAAGAGCAGAGAGAGGTGGTCAGTAACCTAGGGAAGCTTGTGTACACAAACAGTAGATAAAATGTTCTACATCTCCTGAACAAAGCAAAATCAGAAGAGCAATGTATTTAGTAATAGTCTTTATTTACCTTTGCCTTCATTTTTTCAGGTAATCAATGTGGTGCCCCTTTATGGATCTACTTTAAGAGGTTCGGTACAACTAGGAGCCTGTAAGGTGAATGGAGCCTGTATACTCCCATCTGCATGGTGCCTTAATATGGAAACCCAGTTTCTACAAATATTCCTTCACAAAAGAGTAGTATGTGTTATGGACATAATGGCAGGCACCATCTTCCATGGGAAACCTGCAGAGGGGTGGATTCTTGGATCATAATGTAACTACAGGCAGTCCCCGGGTTACGAAAGAATAGGGACTGTAAATTTGTTCTTAATTGAATTTGTATGTAAGTCGAACAAATAAAATTTATTAAATGTGACTCCAAAAATTTTTTTTTTAGTCTTTGGGTAGTGATGGGAAGGGGTTTACAATTGTTTTGGTCTGTGCCCTGTAAGAAGATTTACCTCATGTACTGCTGTTGCATGCTGGAACTTTGTTCTACAGCAACTATCTGCTGTGGAACCCTGGAACTACAAGTGCCAGCATGCCCATAAGTTCCGTTTTGTAAATAGGGAGTAAGTGTCAGAGCATTGTAACTCGGGGACTGCATATATAATTAAGCATATCAGGTCTGACCGGCATAATAAATTCTGCACCCAGATTGAGTACCTACTACAGTGTGCTTGATAGCCGGGGGAGCTTTGCAGGTCTACATAGTGGAAGTCTCTGTCTACCTGGGAAGGATAAATGTAGGTAATATAGTTTGCACTCTCCCATGTATACTGCCTATAAACAGAGGAAATAGTGGAGCCCCTGACGACAGCTGACAACGGTAGATAACAAACTAATATTACTATTACGAGGAAAGACTTGTCATTGTGTGATAACACCATGGTTGTTTTTTTCTCTGAATCTATATCAGTTCCAAGTCAGTTGACATCTAGAAATAAAGCAGAAGTCACTGACGTTGCCTGCCTTACAGAATCCGTGGGATGTAAACAGCTATTGTTTAATACAGATACTGTTCATGCACAGCGCCGCGCACACCGACATTAGTCAATCCCAGACAATCGCAGAGGCCACTGAAAGCTACATGTCTGCTCTGAATTATGTCTCGAGAAGGGTGGCCTTGTGAAGCCACAATTATAAGTCACTGACAATTACAAAAAAGCTAAATAGAACGATATTAAATTCAGAAGACCATGTACCCTGCTTTGTAAAGACGTCAACATTCCTTCTTAATGGCACCAGTAAATGTCTGATGAGATCCCAGATACTCATCATGTATCTTGTATATTATGCCTCCGAATGACGGATTTTCCTATTATCATAACAGTACAGATAAATAAAATACTGCATCTTGAAATGGAACAAGGACATTGCAAAACTATCACAAGTATGAAAAGGAGCAAAAGGTTAACTTGCATACATCAGTAAAATACTACATTGTAGGATATGTGTGTATGCATGCGACCCAGGTGCAAAGGCAACCTTGGAACCCCCTTTAGTCACCTCCCAGGTTGTCACTCAAATTTCCCAAACACCCTAAAGAGGACCTGTGGCCATTCCTAATAATTTCTGTTTTGAAAAACATTTATGTTCCCTGTGAGGTAACAACACTGGAGCATCTTCTCCTATGTCCACACGGCCAGGGTTTTTTGTCGGTTTTTCGTCTGATTTCGGATTTTGAAACAGTCTGAAAACCGACTGTTAAAGGGGTTTTGCCAAGAAGTGAGTTCCTCACTAACAGGCTGATACTCCCTTCTTGAGACTTGAAAAAAGGGGCGTTGTGTTTCTTGTGTTTAAAAAAACAAGTACCTCCTCTGTGATGTCATCACTCCACCTCCCATTGCTCGCTCCTGACATTCAGTCTCTGTACTTGAGCAAACATGTTATTTGGCTCTGATGCATATGTTCTGGCATTGCCCTAAACTAGAGCGATATTGGATTTTTATTGTCCAATTGATCCAGCGTATTTTTCAAATTACAGTGGAGATGAATCCGTTGGTTTGTATTTGGGATATGTAGGAGACTTAACGGTTTCAGAGGCTGAGAAAATCGCAATATCTAGACTTTTATTTATGCAAGGAAATTAATAGGGACAAAGTGGCTGGATGCAGAACCTCCGTCAGCACAGGATTTGTTAATAAAGTGAATGGCTGATTGCTCTGGGAAGGGGGGTATTTAAAAAAAGAGCCAAACTTAAGAAAAAAAAATAG